>VIAB01003532.1:66817-114090 GCA_009801035.1 Oophaga pumilio
GAGGTTTCTTTGCATAGTCTGCATCTTGGGTCTTGTCTTGTGTGCGTGGATTTTATTCTTCCCACTGAGCTGGCTCTTCAGGACCTGGCTTGCCCTTTGATGGTATTTGGATGTTGCTGCTTTTCTTGCCTCCTCATCATGGTTACTGTATCCCTGTGGGATGCCGAGTTACTTGTAGCATGTCTATACATCTGCTATGTGCCCTATTGGAAATTCCACTCCATCGATCTTGACTACCTTGCCTCTCTTTATTGCCATCCGGCCGCACTTCTCCAGTCCGAAGGACATCCCAATGTCTTCGCTGCTGATCCTTGTCAGGTGGATCAGTGAATTGATGTCTCATTCGTTTTTCGCATACAGCTTAATGTCATCCATGTAGAGAAGGTGGCTAATGGTGCTTCCACTCTTGAGCCTGTATCCATACCCAGACTCTGTAATTATCTGACTGAAGGGGTTTAAGCCTATGCAGAACAACAACAGGGACAGTGCATCACCTTGCTATATGCCGCAGTTCATGGTCACTTGTGCTAGTTGTCTTGAATATAAATATATATTGTAATTTTTTACATTTTTAAAATCACAAAAAGGAAATTGGGCCAGTGCAAAAGTTTGGGCACCGTTGGAGATTTGTGTTCTCAGATAACTTTGGCCAAGGTTTCAGACCTCAATTACCCTGTTAGGGTTATGCCTTGTTCACTATCATCATTAGGAAAGGTGATGCAAATTTCACAGCTTTAAAAAACCCAACCTCCGCTAACCTTGTGCCAAAAAACAGCAGCCATGGATTCTTCTAAGCAGCTGCCTAGCACTCTGAAAATGAAAATGGTGGAGGTCAACAAAGCAGGAGAAGGTTATAAGAAAATAGCAAAGCATTTTTAAGTTGCCCTTTCCTCAGTTCAAAATGTAGTTATGAAATGGCAGTTAACAGGAGCAGTGGAGGTCAAGATAAGGTCTGAAAGACCAAGCAAAATTTCAGTAAGAGCTGTTGTTAGTATTGCTAAAGAGGCAAATCAGAACCCTTTCTTGACTGCAAAAGACCTTCAATGAGATTTAGAAGACTCTGTTCAGATACAGAAATATGGCCTTAATGGAATAGCCACCAGAAGAAAACCTATCTTGTGTTCTCAGCATAAAATTCAGTGTCAGAAGTATGCAAAAGAACATTTAAAAAGCCTGATGCATTTTGGAAATAATTCATGTAGACCGATGAGGTTTAAGAAAGAACTCTCTGGCCATAATGATCAAAGGTGCACGTGTGGCAGTGGGGTATGTGGGGTTCGGGTTTGGCCGCGTCTTTATGTATCCTGGTTAGCAGTAACCTGCAGCCGGGATGCATGACGTGTCTAATCTGGGCTACCCCGCCTCTCCCTGCTCCACATGCGTCATACACAGGTGTTGTGAATGAGCAGAGGCTCCCTTTGGTGGTTACAGACAGTACTGAACCTTCCAGCGAGGAATGGCAATCTGGGATCACTGACTGGACTGATATAAGGGAGGTTCCTTCCCATGATGGTCGCCGGTGATCAATTGTGGTTCCTGGTTCATTTGGAAGTTTGCTGGTGTCTTGCCTGCGTCTGCTGCTTTCAGATAAGATATTTTCTGCTTTTCTTTTTGTGCTTGCTATTTGCATAGTTTTCTGCACATTTGTGGAGGACAGCCGGGTCCCCTCCTGGGGCCTGTGTTCCTCACAGTTTGTCTGTAGTCACTGTTGTTTTTTCATTTTCCTGCTTTTTCAGCGGCTGTGGCTTGGTTTTGTTCACACTGAGATCTGGTTTAGTGGGTGGCGAGATCGTGTGATCTCAGTATTTTTGTAATCAGAATTGTTGGATTTTTGTAGGGTTTTCTGGGTTGCAGAAAGTAATCTCTCCTGTCCTATCCTATTTAGTCAGCTTGTGGCCCCAGCGTTTGCTCATTCTATTTTCTGTCTGTGTCCGTGCTTTCTTCTTGTCTAACCGCCATTACATGTTTGGGGGCTTCCTATTTTCTTTGGGGATCTGCTCTGGGGCAGATATCTTTCATCTTTCTGCCTTTAGGTGTAGTTATCTCTCAGGCTGTGACGAGGCGTCTAGGATCAACGCAGGAACGCTCCACGGCTACCTCTAGTTGTGTGGTTAGTTTAGGAATCTGCAACCCATCAGTTACCAATATCTCAGGTGTTCGGCTGCCCTGCTGTTGTTCCTGTCCTCCTCAGCTACCTAACATAACACACAGGTTCTCGGCGAGTGAGTTTTTCTGCACCGGTTGCTATGGAAGCATGACCCGATACAACGGGTATTCCTTCCCGTCATGCGCATTGGTGTCGGATTTTCACTTGTGTCTTTTATACTGGTTGTTTTCTTCTGGTCATGCGCCGTATCAGACTGTGCTTCCTGGCCTCCATTACTATGGACGCCTTGCTATTTTGAAGTGATGCTGTGGCATTTGTGTGACATATATGCGCAGGTGTTTTATATATATATAGGTACATCCTGATCAAGCTCAGTTATATTTATCGGTAGCACTACACAATTGAAGTACACGCCCATTATAATGTTATTGGTTGTCCTTAACACGCCCCTCTATTCTGATTGGCTTCTTGTTGTATTTATACTTTCCTGTCTCCTATTGGCGCCACCCCCTGACGAAGGCAATGTGCCAAAACGCGCGTTGGGGAGGGCGCCTATCCAGGGAACCAGGAGCTTTCTATATTGTAAATTACTATATAACTCTAGATTTATATTTTCTGATTCATTAACAATTTTTCTTAGCCCTGGTCTATGTGCAATACGCCTTGATATTAACACCCATGTGGTGTTCTTTCAACATTGCCCTATTCTCACATGCACTTTATTCAATTTTTTCACAGTGCACACTGTTTATTTTGCACGTTATTTATATCTATAATCTAAATGCACATTAGGTTATATTGCAGTGTGATTTTATGATTTTTAAATACTTTGCAATACTGGTATACCTCTCTGTTCTGGATAGTATAGCCCCTGTCTGCATATACGGATTTTTATCTATGCATTGTTGTTTTTTCTTCATTATTTTCTGCCTGATATATTAATAAACTTTATATTATTACTCTGGGAGTTATGGTCGATGTGTTTCTTCGGTGCTTTTTGGTAAATTTTTCCGACTGTCCTGGTGATTTTTTTATCAGTCCATTTAGCCGACAAGCAAAGTACACCACTTAAATGTTGATACAGGTGTTCATTTATATTTATTATTATATATTCTAGTATCGGCTATTTTTTCTCGCTTTGGTGTTTTATTGTAGATCAAAGGTATGTATAGACAAAAAAGGACACAGAATTTAAGGAAAAGAACATCTCACCTACCATTAAGCATGGGGGTGGATCAATCATGCTCTGGGGTTGTGTTGCAGCCAATGGCACGGGGAACATTTCTCAAGTAGAGGGAAAAATGGATTCAATGAAATTTCAACAAATTCTTGATGCAAACATAACACCATCTGTAAAAAAGCTGATGTTGATAAGAGGATGGCTTCTACAAATGGATAATGATCCTAAAGACATATCAAAATCGACATTAGATGACCTCAAAAGGCACAAGCTGAAGGTTTTACAATGGCCCTCACAGTCCCCTGATCTGAACACCATTGAAAATCTGTAGCTAGACCTCAAAAAAGTAGTGCATGCAAAATGACCCAGGAATCTCACAGAACTGGAATAATTTCATGAGGAAGAATCAATGAAAATCCCTCAAACAAACATTGAAAGACCCTTGGCTGGTTACAAGAAGCATTTAAAAGCTGAGGTACTTTCCAAAGGGGGTGCTACTAGGCAGGGCTGCCACCAATAATTGAGACTCCACCCCAGCTTCGCCTCTACCCCTTGAACATTCCACAGTCTCACCGCCCACTTTTGGAAAAACTCCACTTCTACACCATATCCTCACAAATAATATAGTAACAGTTCCCATTGAACATCATATCATATACATAACCATCAGCTTTTGTTTTGGCCAAAGGATTTTTTGAGCCAACACCACGACAAGGCAGACGCTTTTGGCTGGGCCCTACTCTAACCTATTAAACATTTGATAAAATATCCTATACTCTTTTTAGGTATATTTTTCTTTATTTTTCTTTAAGGGAATATGTCACATACATTTTATCAAATGAACAATAATACCATATGCAGGGGACAAATACCAACTCACCATGGCTGGGCCACATGTCACCACCACATAGTAAATAAATAATACCACATACAAGGGACAAATACCGCCACACCATGACCAGACCACATATTCCCACAACATAGTGACCAAATAATACAACATATAAGGAACTAATAGCGCCACACCATGACCAGACCACATATTACCACCACATAGTGACCGGAAAATACCACATGCAAGGGACAAATACTGTCACACCATGACTAGATCACATATTACCACCACATAGTGATCGAATACTACAATACTGATCTTTAATAAAAAAAATCAACAATACTAATATTACCATAAGTGCCATTATACTCAGGTGCTCTTTATATAGTATACAGTGTATAGTGTCAGTGTACAGGTAATACAATGATCACCGGTGACATTATTCACCGGTGCTCTGTGTATAGTGTCAGTGTACAAGTAATACAATGATCAACAGTGACATTATACACAAGAGCTCTGTATATAGTGTCAGTGTACAGGTAATACAGGGATCACCAGTGACACTATACACAGGAGCTCTGTATATAGTGTCAGTGTACAGGTAGTACAGTAATCACCAGTGATTTTATACACAGGAGCTCAGTATATAGAGTCAGTGTACAGGTAATACAGGGATCACAAGTGGCATTATACACAGGAGCTCTGTATTTACTATACAGTGTATAGTCTCAGTATACAGGTAAGGTGTCATTCATGTTTACTTTTTTCTTCATCCAGCACAGACCACCATCGTATCTTGTCTCTGCAGAAAATAAGTTATTTAGAGCATGTTCCGCAATTTTTCCCAACTTCTACACTACGCTAGATGAACAAAAAAAGCGACAGTGTTCCCCTGCATAGTAACAGGACCGCCCCCCCACTGAAAACAGTGTCCTCAAAAATAAAATATATCATATCAGTAATAATATCCCTTAATTAGCCCCTACAGTAATAATGTCCCACTTTCTGCTTCCATATGTACTCCATTCTGGACCCTACATGTATCATGCCTGACCCCCTTGTGTTCTCCCATTGCTGGCCCCTTGTGTTTTCCCATTCCTGGCCCCTTGTGCTCTCCCATTCCTGGCCCCTTATTTTCTCGCATTCCTGGCCCCATGTGTTCTTCCGTTCCTGGCCCCATGTGTTCAACCATTCCTGGCCCCATGTGTGCTCCCATTCCAGGGTCCATGTGTTCTCCCATTGCTGGTCCCATGGTATTCTCACATTCCTGGCCCCTTTTGTTCTTGCATTCCTGGCCCTTTGTGTTCTCACATTCTTTGTTCCATATTTTCATCCCATTCCTGGCCCCATGTGTTCTCCCATTCCAGGCCCTATGTGTTTTCCCATTCCTGGCCCCATGTGTTCTCTCATTCCTGGCCCCATGTGTTCTCCCATTCCTGGCCCCATATGTTCTCCTATTTCTGACCCCATATGTTCTCCCATTCCTGGCCCATGTCTCTTCATTCTGCGCCATGTGACTCCATACTGCCCCCATGGCTCTCCACACTGTCTCCATGTCTCTCCATACTGCCCCCATAGTGCGGCTTAACAAAATAAAAGTTTCTCCTTATCTGGCCAAGAGTGATCCAGAGGTGACCTCTCCCCAATTCATTGGAGGAGTGGACGCGCCAGCGTATGGCAGTGTTGTCATACCCTGGCAATATGCATGCTGACATCAGCTGTTAACTATTGCCGTGTGGGAAGCCAATATAGATTTTATCTGAACGTGCATTCGAGGACACACGTTCCGTCACTGAACAGGCAGAATCCTGCTGCTGGTACCCAGTATGGGGCCCCTTCTGCTTACCGGGCCCCATACATGAGTAAGGGCAGTAATGCCTTGATGGTGGTCCTGCTACTAGTTACTAACCATGCAGGTTGGCTAAACTTTTGCATCATTCCATTTTCCTGTTCTATTTTTTTTTTTATTTAAAAGATGAATATATATTTTTTTTTTTGCCTAAAATACAAACGAAATGTGCCCAAACTTTTACATACCACTGTAGGTGCAGCCATCTTCATGGAAATCTGTTCCTAAAACAGTTAGTATTTCGAAATGTAGAGTGTCACATTAATGCACGGCCACATCTCCACTTTATACCTTTCTCTTCGGAGTGCCAAGAAAAAGAGGAGCCCCAAAAATTAAAAATGCCAAAGATGTTTGGAGGCCACAGAGAACAACATCAAAAGCTGCAAATTGTGCATCTCCGACATAACCACTGACTTCCAATTTGTAGTTGTGTAAAAACTGGAAATTCACGTTAGAAGCCACATGAAGGAGAATAGAACTTTCTTCAAAAAAACTTGTTTTTTTATGTGGTTTTGACACATGTATTTTTTAGCCAGTAAAATCCACACAAAACAAAACTTCTTTTGAAAAGACAGACTGGCAAAAAAATAAAACTGAACTAAACCGTGTAAAAACCAAATATGACTCGGAAAATACATGGAATTCTGACTTGGCTTTTTAAACCACATTGTACTTTTCCACCACTTTTCTTTTTCTTCAAACAGATTTTTTTTTAGTTTTTGGAGCAGGTGCTCTCCAAACTCTTCCTCAAAAACTGTTTAAAAACATTTGGTAAAATCTTCCTATTCATTTCTACATAAAATACACTTTGCTGTTCATAGGAGTTTTTTTTTGAGTATTTTTGTTTTCCAGAAAAGGTTTTCAAAAACTCCAGGTAGGGGATAAAAAAAGTCCATGTCACTTCTTTGAAATGGATCCTGATTCCTGATGGAATCATCTCCAAAACCTGGCACCATCCAATCAAAAGGTTACAATAAAATGTTACTGGAAAAAATAAAAACTCTTCCAAAATTCTTCAAATCTTTTTGAGGACAAGAAAAATTTCAAAAACTGTTCTGAGATTTTCTGCTTAAAAAACTTACTGTTTTTGAACGCTTCTTGAACTCCTTATTCTGCCATCATGCAGGACCCAGGGTTAGGGCTAGGAGGTCCCCTCTTGACTTATGGATATCTGGCAGGCAGACTGATAGTGGCCATCCATTGGTATGGGCGACACATATTGCTACAGATTGCAAATGCATGAGCCGATGCAAATGTTTTATTTATCCACTATTTTTCTACACTTTGCGGTATATTCTCAGATTTTTCTTTTTTTTCTTCTTCTACTCAATGATACTTTCTTAAATTGAAGTGCTAAAAGTTTCCTCATGTGTAAATATGAGCCGTGTCAACTGAGTTTTGTTCTCCGCGTTTTGACAGAGGGGAGAATGATAACTCTATGACAGGTCTGACAGCCGGAGAGCTCCGATAATGAATACAAATCACCGCTCAGTAGCACAACACATATGTGTCAAGAGTCAGGAAAATCCTACATCTTACACTCTACAGTTGTTCGCTTTTCTTATTTTAAAGGGAAAAAGCATAGAAAATAGAGTACTCCAGGATACTTACCCCAATGATTTATGTCCATACAATTTAGAAACACCCAATAATCGGTTGCTATTGCCCGTAGAGGCGGTTTGTGGCTACATTGGCTGGCTGACTGACTTATATCACTGACTGGGGCTGCCAGAGCAAGAGTTGCTATATGGTTCTGTGGTCATTGTGATCCCAACTGAGGATGCTTCACTCCAATCCATCATAGATAAAAACAGATTTGTGGTTTTCTAACTTTGGTTTTTGGTGCCCTTGAAGAAGCACAAACAGGCGAAACCCAAGTCATTGTTCTACTTGTGCTCAACTTTCTAGCATTTGCACCTCTTATATTCTGGACAGCCTTTTTAAATGGTTATTGCAAAAATAACAAGTTATCCCTTACCTAGATGATAGAGGATAACATGCTGATCACTTGCGGTCTAACCACTCAGACTTTCCATAATCAACAAGTTATCTCCGATCGCATAGATAAGGTGATAATTTAATTTGTAATTTTGGGAATATTCTTTTAGAAAGGTTGTCCAGAGAAATACTTTAAAGAGTAACCATCATGTTGTTTAGCATTTCTTTTGTAAATCAATGGAACACATGAAAATAAGTAACTTTGCAACATATGTTATTAGAGAAATCTGCTTCTTTGTCCTCTAGGACTGATCTTTCCTTCTCAAAATTCTCAATTAACAGGTACAATCTGTATTCAGTGAAGACAGATTATTACATTAATGCAATAGGAAATGACAGTTGGTGCTTATAAAGTTCTATGTAGAAGGGAGGAGAGAGGAGAAAGGAGGAGCTCTGTCTCTTGCTCCGCCTACATTCTACATAGAATCTTATCAAGAGCATCAGTCACCTCCTATCTCAATAATGTAACAATCTTTTTTTTACTAAAGACAAATTTTACTTGGGAATTGAGAATTTTGAGAGGGAAAGATCAGTCCTGGAGGAGAAAGAAACAGACTTATCTGATAAGATATACAGTCATGGCCAAAAGTGTTGGCACCCTTGACATTGTTCCAGAAAAATAAGTATTTTCAGAAAATTATTGCAATTGCAAATGTTTTGTTGGACTTGTAACCTTGAGATTGTTTATGTTTCAACAGTTTTGGTTCTCAAGTCCTCAGACTGTTCTCTTCTCCTCTTTCTGTTCTCCATGCTTAGTGTGGCACACACAGACGCACAGTGCAAAGATTGAGTCATCTTCTCCCCTTTTTATCTGGTTTCAGTTGTGATTTTCATATTGCCCGCACCTGTTACTTGCCACAGGTGAGTTTGATAGAGCATCACATGCTTAAAACAAAGTTACCCCCAATTTTGGAAAAGTGCCTACAATTTAGGCATTTTGTGTGAAATTATGTCCAATTTGCCTTTTTATCTTTGTTTTTATTTGTGTTGTTCCAACACATATAAAGGATATGGACATGTTTATAACAAAACATGTGTTGCAATAATTTTCTGGAAGAAATACTTCATTTTTAGGAACAATTTCAATTGGCCATGACTATATCACAAAGATTCTTATTTGCATGTGTACTATTGATTTAAAAAATAAAAAATAAAACGATGGTTTACGCTTTAAATCATAGTCAAAATGGCATAAAAAAATAAATAAAAATGATGAGAACTTCACAGACTACCGGCTGCTGCTGCTCCCTTTCTGATTGTACCCAGGTCCCCTCTGATCTCTACTTCCTGGTCCTTCTCGATACACAGGAAATCACTGTTCAGCCAATGAAAGGCCTCAGTAGTGATCTTCTTCAGCCAGTGATTGGCTGAGAGGACATTGGGTATCGAGAGAACCGAGGAAGTGGAGATCATCTGGGATTAGTGATTCTTAAGAATGGTTGGAATTGGATTAGTGTGGATCACTTCTTTTATAATTTTTTATACCATTCGAAAAAAAAATAGCCCTGAAGCAACCCCTTTAAATCTTTGATCAACCCATTTTATAGAATCAATAATTCAGAGCTTTCATTAATTAGCCAGAGTGAAAAGAGACCACAAAAAGCATCGCTTACTCTGTCTGTATATTAATCAGGCAACCAGTCTATTTCAGTGAAAAGTTGATAATGATAAGTTTTCCCTGCAGGGAAACTAAATACTTGCTACCAGGTTCTTTTACAAATTACAGCTGATCACTGGCAATTCCGTCTAGTCATTGTTTTAATTGTTATTAAAAAAAAAAATCTGCTTCTTTCTGCTCCTAGATTGACCTTTCACTCTTAATTCAGTGATAAAATCTGAAAAATCTGTATTCAGTGAATACAAACTCTCCCAATACTGAGATAAGAGATGAAAGTTGGTGCTTGTGATATTCTATGAAGATGGGAGGAGATAGAGGTAGGCACAAACATGTGACCAGACAGGTTTTCTTAACCCCTTCATGACAGTGCTATTTTACATTTTTGAATTTTTGTTTTTTACTCCTTCTCTTCCAAGAGCAATAACTTTTTTACTTTTCAGTCAACATAGCCATATGAGGGCTTGTTATTTGCAGGCCGAGTAGTACTGTTGATGGACACCATTTGTGAGGGATCTCACAGGGGAAGGGGAGGTTGACTTCGCTCATTTCTCTGGTGCCACCACTTGCCCAAGGTCAGTCAGGGAACTGCACCGAGGTCAAATAGTTGCCGGAAAGGCTTCCCTTATAGGTATGAGTTAGTGAGGCACTCCCAGTGAGGGTGGATATATATCACCATTCCAGGCTGGGGATATATATATATATATAAACCTCCCAGCCATCACTGCCAGTGTACCTCATTAAAACAATGCGGTATTCTGCCACCAGTTTGAAATAAGCCCGTCCGATAGCAGGTTTATATTGGGTCAGGAGCCCACCCACTAGCGTATCATATAACCAACAAAGCGTGTGGATGTGGGGGTTCGTGGATCAAGATAAAAGAGCAGCCCAAGATTAATTTTATATTTAATCACCTAAAATGTGCACTAGAAATATACAAGCATATATTTACAGAAGAATATACAGGTATGCAGTCAGGAGTGTAGTGCAAAGGATAGGGTATAGATAGGTTGTGATTACTGTGCTCTGTAGCATGTGACCACAGGGAGGCGCTGATGGATCACAGTTCCAAATCTTAGTTAAAGGCTTTCCTGCCTCTATCTGATAACGGGTCCTCCGGCCAGCAGAAAACTAAAAAACTAAGCTCCCAGTGAGGAGCTGATACTTATCTCCTTGGCCGCTCCTCCTACACTCTGCACCCACCCCTGGGCTTGTGCAGCCTCTCTCCTCCCATCTCTGAGAGTATTATTTTCAGTCCAGAACCGTGAATGGCCCACAACTTTCCGCCCGAAGCTCTGAATGGAATGGCAGCTGCGACACTGGATGGATTTGGCTGGATTTTATCTGTGCATCAAGTCCAAATATACCTATCGTATGTAATTCCAGGTGGCTAAGCTTTATAACTCCATAGCACAGAGAGCTACAATTGGCTGCCAGGCATGGGCGTATGTGGGAGGGAATGCCAATTCGGATGATGTGCTCAGCTATGCTCAGAGATATTGCATTCTGTTACTATAGGTCATTTTCCAGATTCAATACCTTACAGCCTTGCTGTGCCTTGTTGTATATCCATGTGTTTCAAGTCACACAAAAGGGCCAGCTGGCTTGCAGCTACAGAAGTTTTCACACCTTAGTGTCATGAGCTTCAAAGGCTTGTTCTTGGCTTTTATTTAAAGATAAACATTGCATGTCTTTTTATGACCTTGGGTGGATGCAAGGGTGGGGGCACTTTTCAGGAGGGGACGGAGTTGTCCTGAACTTAAAATCCAAAATGGATTTTCCCTTGTCCCTCACACCATTGATTTTACCATATAGTGTACTGAGAAGTGGGAAAAAAAAGTCAAAATGCGGCAAAATTGCGAAAAAAGTGAAATTCCACAAATTGTTTTGGGTTTTTTTATTTACCATTTTCATTATACAGTAAAAATGACCTGGAGAATCATATTGCCAGTATGCAGATTCAAAACATGTGTCGTTTTTGTGGTGGTGAAAAAAGCCCGGAAATGTATATATATAAAAAAAATTGTTTGTTTTGCCATTTTTCGAGACCCCTAACAATTTCAATATTTGGTTGATGTGGCTATGTCAAAGATTTTTTTTTTTGTTAAACTTTTTTTTGTGGGTATTTTTTAACATATAAGGGGACAGAGGGAAGACATAATAAACATATATAATGAGCAGTGCAAATTAACATTAATAACATTGTAAATTGTCACCTCAACCATCTAAGGGGGAAGGGAAAAACAAGGAAAAAGTCAGGATTAAAAAGGGATTAAAAAATGAGAAAGAAAAAAGGAGATAAAGGAAATGGGAAAGGAGGAAGGAAAGGGGAAAGGAAAGAACAAGGAAAAGAAGGGAGGAATAAAAATAAACTGGAAAAGAGGGAGATGGGAAAAAAAATTGCGCCTTGAGCCGACATTGTTTTTATACCAGTTTGGAGAACATGTTTTGATCGCCTCTTTCTGCATTTTATTACATTTTTTCAGTGTCTGAAAACTGTAATTCTGGTGTTTTGATTTTTTTTTCTCATTATGCTGTTTACCGATCGGGTAAATTAATTTTATGTTTTTATAGGTCAGACTTTTACAAACATAATGATATCACATATGTGTATTTTTCATTTATTTTTAATTAAAATCATCCGCTCATCCGATTTCTTGTGCTATGTACACCAATACAAAAGTATTGCTGTATATAGCAAAAAACACGGTCTCCTATGAACTTCTGCCAGAAACTGGCATTCACAGGAGAACCATCATACAGGCATGGGGATTTTCAGCAGATACACGGCCATCATGACAACTCATCGACGCCCCGTTATCGAGCATGAAATGATCTGCCCCTCTGTTGGCGCACTGGAAATGCTGCTGTCAGAGATTCACAGCAGCATTTAACAGGTTAACAGCCATGGATAGATCTCTGCAGCAGATGATGGCTGAATTATCACAGACATCATCTGCCGTGAAATGTGTAGGTTCAGGCTTGAGCCCTCGTCAAAGTTATGGAGTTGGCATATGACGTAACTATGTGTCACATGTTTTCTAAGACCCAGATTAAAGTTAATAGCTAGAGATGAGCGACTGAAAATTCAAATTTTGACTTGAAATTCTATTTGCGAAAGAAAATAGTTGTGAGTTGAATCTGACAGTAAGGGATAAAAAAAACACTCTAACCTCTTGCATTTATCTCCCATCTCTTCTGGTCCTCCGATCGCTCTTGTGTCTTCTACAGTCTTCACACTCCAGGCCTCCGGTGCTGCCATTCTTCACTATGTCTCATGCCATCACTTGGGGAACGTTTCATGTCTTTGACGTCAATGACGCACGTTGCATCTCATGTGACTGCGCGCATCGCTCCCAAGGGAAGTAGTGGAGAGCGGCAGTGCTTTGGACCCAGAGATAGAAGAAGACTGAAGAGAATGCAGAGGAGCTGATCTGGGGAGTTTTATGGGGAAGGCTGGAGAAAAAAAAGGATAACACTTTTTTATATTTATTTACCCCTTTCTGGGCTTCAGAATTCTGCAAAATTGCAACAGGCAAATCCACATTTTTTTGAGTGGAAATCTGTAAGGAATGTGATTCGTCACAAGTTGATTCGCTCATCTCTGTAGAGAACTCCTTCAACTCCACAACCTATCAAAACTGAGGGGCAAATGGCCAAAGCCAATTTTTGGTCGGGAAAATTTATTCAGTTTATCTGGAAACCGAGGTGACAATTTTAGCATCGCATTACTGGCCGCCGCTCTCCTCGTCAGGTTTCACATCGCATTAGAGAATAATTTCAGCTGTGATTGAATTTGTGATTTTCTCATCGGGTGTAACATGATTTAAAATAAACCCTGGGATATGACAATGATGACAAGGCATTTATCCATAATGGAGAGAATGGCAGGAGAAAAAAAATGGCTTGTCTCTAAGGAAAGCTGATAAATGAGAAAATCAGGGATCGATTCAGCGGATACTCAAGAGCCGGCAAAGCTCAATCAGACACTTGGCTAATGAGGTTTTCATTGTCCTAGGTAGAGAAGGTTTCATGTTCTCATTGTGATCTCACAATAATTGTCCCTTTTTTTTGCTATGTTTTAGATGGTGTCACACTCTTCTCTTCGATGAGCTGCAATGCTGTTGGGCAAGAGAGGTCCTTAGGAAGGTGATGGTGTCACTCTTTAACCCTCTGTTATTTAGAGATTGGGGAACTCGTTGACCCTTGTTTTATTTTGCAAAATGGACTACAACTCGAAGCCTGGCTCTGATAGGTGGGAGCAGCAGAAGTGATCAACCTATAAAGGAGATCGTTAGACATTTCTCATCAATTAGACATTTATAACATGCCCTAGGGTGACACTACAAACAGCAGTATTTAGTTTATTTATATAGCACCATTAATTCCATAGCATTTACAGACATCATCACTGTCCCCATTGAGACTCGCAATCTAAATTCCCTATCAACTTAAACAAAAATAATAGGAGTACTGAGCCCAAGAATAAGTAAAAAAGTATAAATTTATTAAACATATAGTTATTACAGTGACAACATTTCATACATCAGCCAAGTAATTAAAAAAATGTTAGAGACACAAAAATCAGCAGGATCAGGTCAGTAGTGGCTGAAAATGTCCTGGCAGTAACGAATCTGCGTCTCTGACCTTCTAGGGGCATCAAAACACAATACCAGACCCCAATCAGAGGACAGTAAAACTCTCACTCCTTATCTATGAACTGTTCCAATATTTATGTTCATCCCTCTGCCATAATGACAGTTCTGCTTCACGTCACTTGTCTTACCTATTGCACTATTCCTGTATCCTTTTGTGTATAAATATGTGATTCTTCAGTTTTTGTTTTAGTCTTTGCCTGATGAAGAGACCTGAGTAGTCTCGAAAGCTTGCAATTTGTTACCATCTTTTCAGTTAGCCATTAAAAGGTATCAACCACCGAGGACTCTCAAGTCTAAATATTTTTCTGGCAGTAACGGACAGATACAATGTAAAGTGCTAAGTGCTAGTAATCCTATACACATTAGAATGTCGGGGGGTTCGGATGCTTTCAGTCTAATCTACATGGGGATCTAAAAAGAACTAATGTAGCTGTAACTTGGTCACTGGTCAATGTTTCTACCACCTCCCAGATAACATCAATCTTACCACTTTTTCCGCCTCTTACCATATATCATACCATACGAGACTGCTTATCTGACACAGTGCAGAGGCTGCTGTAATCACAGGACTTTATTAACTAGGAAGCCACACCTACAACCACACAGACAGCTATATTTTACATTATTTTCACTATATCTTGTAGCAGGGAGGAAGTAAAGGGCTGCAGTCATTAAAATATCATCTTCCTCTTCTTGATACTCAAATAAGTGGAATGTGTTGCCTGCAACAGAATGAATCCAATAAACAATATAACATATCCAGATTTTGATTATTAATTTTAGAAACCAAAAAATCTTGTGTCATATCCTGACAATTAACATTGGGACAAATGGTCTCATTGGAAGATGTAGTCTTGCCACAACCAATGTCTGATTTCCTAGAAGCCTCAAGTGTCAAGGCATGGTGAGAATTGATGAGGAGCAACAGCTGAAGAGCCACAGATTGGTAGATGATTGCAGATGTCAGGGCCCGGTGGAAGTAGTAGTTTTTCCAGCGTTCGGGAGTTACAGATTGGAAATCAAGTGTCCAAGAGGATCACCGGACTGAAGAAGTCTGAGTGCATCTATCGTCGCCTTTGCTCTTATTACAGTGGATGAAATGATGAATATTCGAGTCACTTCCACTTAGCTTCTGTACTCCAGCTTGACACTCTATGATATAATCAATGGTGAGAGTTCATGCTGGGCAGTTGCTAATCCTTATACATCACAAGGTAATTGCCTGAGCTGTTGGGAAAAAAAAAGAAATAAGCTGTCAGCCGCCAAACGTAATGACTTCATGTAGAACATGACGGCCAAAGTCATGGATGTCAATGGAATCATTAACATTCCCGCTGCCTCGTGTGGCCACGCAAACATCAAATAAAGCCTAGAAAAAATGACTAAGAAACTAACGACGCAGCAGGAAATCAACATTTACATTTTACACGTTAAAACTTGTTTGCTTGCCTTTCACAGACTCAACAGTTTAACCGCTTAAAGATTCTTCTCCAAATGGCATTGTCTCCCTTTGGACCCTCATTTCGAAAACTTGACCAAGTATCAGAACTTTTGGAAGGTCCCGGTACAGCTTCCCTGTAGTACGAGAACACACGCTAGTTTATTAATTGATGTTTTCCAAGTTCTAAAAAAAAACCCCATAAAACAACACGTATTTTGTGTTGTCGACACTTTCCGCCATCATTTATTGAGGCAACGACTCCCTGAAGTCCAACATTTTTTACAGCAGAAAGATTGTAATTTAATTAATTACCTTGCAAGAAGGGAAAGTTTCCCACTCCGCTTATAAAATACCGGATATGGGATGTCGTCGGAGCGAATTCTTTTACATCAAATGTATTTTTAATATTCTATGTGACATTAAGTCTGGTGAATTATTTTGGGATTTTACCGGCACATTATTAGGCATAAAGCAAAATGCACTGAAAGAAAAATCAAAAATTGGGACCAGGAGAAGCGTGATTAGATGCGAAACGTCTAAAAAAAGATTATTTTATGGGTGGTGAATGCCATTTTTTCTAGATTTTGAATGCATAAAGATATACTGCCTAAAAGGTCTTCATTTTTGTGATGAGAATGTGTTATCTACTAGATGGCTCAGAGTAGCTCGGAGATTTTATTTCTGGAATTTACCAAAGTTCGACAGATTCAACTCGGTCCAAATGAATTCAGTTCTGAATCAAAATGATCCCTATAGCTTTGAGGGAATATGGGATTAAGAAATTAAAAACAAAGCTTTAAACTCACCTATTCTTATGCACCACACCTGCTGCCACCGCTTCTCAGTTTTCTGCTCTTCTATCACTTGGAATGGAGCAATGAAAGAGGAGAAGACTGGGAAGGGACCAGCAAAAGAACAGGTGATTAAGAATATATAGAAAGGTTTTGAATTATTTTAACCTCTTTCATGCAGCCAATAGATTCCAGCAAAATTACAGTTGACCATGCACTCCCTTGCTGGCTTTGAGCGTAAGTAATGAGTAGGCAAAGAGCGCTCACTGTCAGTGCACATTGTCATGTCACTCAACATTGTACAGGAAGAGCAAAGACCAGTCACTTACGTAGGCAGCATTGGTCTCTGTTTTCCTGCATGATTCTGAGTAACCTTATGTCACGTTACTGGTGATACAGGACTGGAAGTCAGTGGCCGGAGCAGAAGTGTGCAGGTGAGCGGACCAAGGAAGGACTTCTGGAAGTGCCGTATATGGCGGTGGTGGTTCACTATGTTGGCAGATGCCGGAGCCCGCCCGAGCACGGGCCGGCCGAGATCACACACAAGCCCCAAGTCCGTTTAGGTGAATAGAGTTGGAGGTAGGAACAGCAGGGTTTCCACAAGAGATAGGAAGATGTCAGCAGAACACCTTCCAGATCAGGAGCTCAGATAATGCTTCACTCAGTTAGACTGAGCACCACAATATACTCAGCAACAGGAAGCTGCACAGGGCCAGGTATATATAGCAGGTCCAATCAGTCTTAATCAGGGAGGGAACAATCAGCAGGGCAGGTGATGATCTCTATCCAATCAGTCTCAATCAGGGAGGGAACAATCAGCAGGGCAGGTGATGATCTCTATCCCAGACGAACTTCATATGGTTTCAGGCTGAAGTTATTCAAGTTCCGAAATAGCTCCACAGCAAGGGAACAGACCAGCAAGCAATGGTTCACAGGTTCAAATCCTAACACCTTACAACATGCACTGACAATGTGCTCATTGTTTCTGTTCAAAGCCGGCTGTCATGATCCAGTCCGGGTTATGAGTCCTGTCTGCCCTTTTCCCGGGCTGATCATGTCAAAGGTTAACTTTGCCTGGCCTCATTTTGGATAACGGTTTGCTATTTCTTCCTGCTGTGTCCTGCAGGCCACATCGGTTAATTTTCTGCCTTCGGCGTGAGTATCTGACTCTGGTGGAACCCTGATTTGTCCTCCTGCTGTTTCTGATTTTGCCCATGTCTGTTTTGTTCCCCACTCCCCAATCCGACTCAGTGTTTCCCTTTCATGTTTAGGACTCTTTGGTATTTGACTCGGCTTGGACCCCGACCTGCTGTTTGTCTCTTGTCTTTGTCATTTCCGCTACTGGGCGGTACTGACCCATTTGGCTTGCATCTGACTTTGTGTTTTGTTTATTCCTTTGGTACTGCACTATAGTCTAGGATTTGACCCGGCTTGTTTGATTTTTCTGTTCCCACCTGGTGGCAGCCTCGCTGCTGTACTGCAGGTCTGCTCTTGCTGTGTGCAGTCGTCCCTCCACTCTATCTCCATCTGGTGGAGCTTGCATCTACCCACATTGCAGCAGCGTTACAGCGGCAAGGGAGTGCACTGTCACTGTGCATATTCCACAATAGCAGAATCTACTTAGAATCTAAGTCAAAATAGAGAACTTTTCCAATTGCAAATTGATTGAAGACTGCTGGGGTGACAGTATTTGAGAGTTATTGGCAGAATCTACTGACAAGATTCTACTGAGAATATGTCAGAATTGACAACCAAAATATGCTCAGTAGAGCAGGGACTAGCTCATCCCCTGAAATAGACATCACTGATGATGACGCTTCATTTCAGGTGGGAGCAGAGGCTGTGGCAGTAACCGCAACCTCTACCCCCTGATTACGCTTTGTTTGACTAACTAATCGTGCACTGGGATTCTCAAACAAAGTATCATCAGAGGCAGTAGTAATAAAAACACAAAAAAGCAAAGCAGTTAGGGAACGGTGGGGAATTTTTATTGCATTAAATAAAGTAGGCTTTTAGGATTAAAATAGGTTTTACTTTCAGACATCCCCTTTAGACAGGATAAAATTAGTCCAGTCAGGCAGTAAGGAGCCCGAATTTAGCAAAATGGTGCACAATATATACGGTAATGATTCTGGCTCAACAAAGTGTTACTGGCATCTCTTGGCCTTGACAATTTCCATTACTATTTTGCGCAAAAAAAAAAAGAGGTACATCCTGGTAAGAAACCTGGCACATTGTATCACTCCTCTTCAGCACACTGTTTATTCGAGATGCTTTTAAAACCTCTAAGTAGGTGCAAAGGCGTCAGCACGACTATGTTCTTCTGATGAGTGTCCCATCAATTTATTTGTCTTGGCAGCAGCTCTCTGGCACTGGGTGCTAAAATTAAATTTACTGTCCATGAATACTCTCCAGCCTTTTTTCATTGAATAAAACAGAAATTAAAGGCCACCATGCAAACCGCATCAATCTGAACCGCATGATAGAGTCTCGTTCCTACCACGATATGGATTGCTGATCATTCTGTTTGCAAACCAAAGGTTGTCCCTGACAGTGAATTTCCGAGAACTGTAGAGAAACCAGGTTTTTTCATTCTGAAGAACAGTCACGGTAATTTTGTTTCAAAAACTATTATGAAGTCCAACAAAAACCACAAAGATTAGACAATGTTCACATGTTGCATTTTTGTAGGTTTTTTTTTGTGCAAATTAAAAGCTGTTTTTACAGCACCAAAAAAAGCTATGAGAATTCAGAAATCTACTGCACTTTACTGTTTTTTTTTTTCTTTTCTGAATTGGAAAACTGTTGCATTTTTTAAATCTGCAGCGTCAATTTTTTCTTAGAAAGCAACAAAAAAGGGCAAAAATGCAACCATATGTTTTTGGTACCTTTTTGGTGAATAAAACTAATAGTGATGAGCGATCGTGCTCAGATAAGGTGTTATCTGGCCATGCTCGTGTGCTGAGTGACTTCGGCGTGCTCGAATGATATGTTTGCGTTCCCGCAGCTTCATGTCTCGTGGCTGTTTGTTAGACAATCCCTGCATGTGTTGCGGCTGTCAAAAAGCCACGAGACATGCAGCCGTGGGGACTCGAAGATATTATTCGAGCACGCTGAAGTCACTCAGTTAGCACCCGAGCATGGCGGATAACACCTTACCCAGCACACTCGCTCATCACTATGAGGCTAAGTGCACACGTTCAGGAATGTTTGCAGAATATTCCTGAGCAAAAACGGACATTTTCCGCAGTAAAAACACACGTTTTTTTGCATTTTTTTCCCACGCGTTTTTGGCGCGTTTTTACCTCGATTTTTCCCTGAACTTTCTAGGTCAATAATATAGCGGGAAAAACGCTAAAATTCCGCGAAATTACTGAACATGTTGCTTCTTTTTCCGAAATGCGTTTTTTTCGTGTAAAAAAATGCACCATGTGCACAAAAATTGCGCAATTCATTCTAAATGATAGGATGCTTAATTCATGCGCTTTTGACACGCTTTTTCCCGTGAAAAAACGCAAATAATACGCAAATATTCCTGAACGTGTGCACTTAGCCTGAGTTTTATTTACCAAAAATGCACCAAAAACGTATGGTTGCATTTTTGCACTTGTTCATTACTTTCTATGGTAAAAAAAAAACTGTGAAAAATGTGGAACACCTAATCTGAGCACGTTCGCTCATTACCAAAACCTAATTTTATTAAATATATAATGTAGCAGACACAAAACGCACACAAAAAAGCAGTGAAAATGCACCAAAAAAATTCAGCAAAAATGCAGCAAAACCAGTATTCAGCTTCTTTACTACCAAGAGAACAGGTTTTACCTGTGGAAAAAAAACCTGCAAAAATGCAACATGTAAACATAGCCTTAGTAGTAAAATAAAGTTGCCATTTAGTGCACTAATAATACAGGGTGGCCCAAAAGTAGTTATAAAGTGGAATCAGTGTGCTGATCACAACAGAGTACATGGGAAAACATGCACACTGACACACAACTAAAAAAGTACATTTGCATTTTATGAAATAGTTTGCTGATTACGGTATATTTACATTTGTTTAACGCTGTTTCATCTCGTAAAATTACACCTCAAAGCCAAAGGAAAAGGAAGCCCCATGCACAAAGAGTTAAATGACTTTTTTGATGTCCTCTTCTTTCTTCTTTTTTTTTCTGAATTGATCGGTTGTTCTCTATATTTGTTATGGCCTAAAGGAAAATTAATTTCTACACAATTTGAGATATTTCAGAAAACTGTCGTCATCTGTGTCAATTGGATGAGTTTCCATAATGGAACCGTGGAACTGGGAGCCGCAGTTTATATAGGGGTCAGCCGATACCAAAATATTCTGGTCTATATGGAAATAAGTATATGATACAGAAGATTGCGTGAATCTTCCGTAAAATAAGGATGATGGGAATCCCTGGAGACTTCCACCACCCTCTAAGACCTCTGTTCAATTCTAGCTTTATGGCTCTTGTCGCTAATTTTAGAACTTTTTCTATTTTTTCAGCCCAGTGCTACATATATTAACATTAAGTAAAATGGCCATTTTTCATCCCAAAGCAAAATTCAATTTGACAAGTGAACTTGCACTTTGGAACCCATTCCAGACCCAACGCCGGTGATCAATCGATATCTCAGAAATGAGTTGCTTATTGTGCAGCATATGAGGAATTCCCTGTAGCAATAAAACGGGGCTATTTTCATTGTTCTATTGATTAATGCCACTTTACAATCTTGTCTGTGATTCCAGAAGGTGACATTGAAATCCCAAAATAGAAAAAAAAATATGAGGTGCTTCTCGGCATACTAGAGTAAGATCCGCCGGCAATATGGAGAAATGATAGTCGGAATTCAATCGGTGAGAAAGAATATGAGAAGGTTATCAGCGATGTAACGGAACTGAAGAAGGTACGAGTCGTACGACATGTCGTTAGCGATCTGCAGAGGAGATCTGAGGGCTTCCAAGACCATTCCCTTTAACTTCACTCTAATATGGAGATACACAACGTCAGAAATAATAGGAGGAAATACTAGTTCCTAATCCCTTCCTGTAGCAGCCGATTTACTCTTTTTTCTCACTTTTGTTTTTTCTTCTACTTCCTAGGGCCATAACTTTTGTGGTCAAGCTACCTGGAAACTTTATTTTGTTGGTTATTACCATTGTGATTTGCTTAATGATTGTTGCCTTTATTGGTACCATTATGGGGCACCTGCAACTTTTTTATCACTTTTTATTCATTTTTTGGGGGAGGATAGATGATCCCAAAAAAATTGATAATTAATTTTAGATTTCAGAATATTGAACTTCTACGGATGCGGCAATATCATATATGCTTATGTTTTACATTTTTAAATGGGAAGACTTTTAGTTTGATTTTTTACATTTGTTTAAACATATGGCTTTAGTCTTGATATCTATTGTAAACTTGTCCATTTTATATGCAGCTCTGACAACCTACAATACAGATAATGAAGCTTTTTGTAGGCACCCAGCTGCCATCAGTACACCATTTGCACCCTGAGATCGTGCAATGGAGGAGAAGTGAAATTGTACTTGGCAGAAGAACCATACCAGTTCTAGCCACTTAAATGATGCTGTTAATAATAACAGCAGCATCTAAGCGGTTAACAGCAGTGATTGAAGGCAGCCGTCAAATAGGCACCAGCTGTATACAGCATGGGATCGAAATTTCACATTTACTTTCTACAGCAAACATTAGGATGGCAGATACAGTGGTTACGGAAAGTATTCAGACCCCTTTAAATTTTTCACTCTTTGTTTCATTGCAGCCATTTGGTAAATTCAAAAAACTTCATTTTTTTTCTCATTAATGTTCACTCTGCTCCCCATCTTGACTGAAAAAAAAACAGAAATGTAGAAATTTTTGCAAATTTATTAAAAAAGAAAAACTGAAATCTCACATGGTCATAAGTATTCAGACCCTTTGCTCAGTATTGAGTAGAAGCACCTTTTGAGCTAGTACAGCCATGAGTCTTCTTGGGAATGATGCAACAAGTTTTTCACACCTGGATTTGGGGATCTTCTGCCATTCTTCCTTACAGATCCTCTCCAGTTCCATCAGGTTCGAAAGTGAACGTTGGTGTACAGCCATTTTCAGGTCTCTCCAGAGATACTCAATTGGGTTTAGGTCAGGGCTCTGGCTGGGTCAGTCAGGAATGGTCACAGAGTTGTTCTGAAGCCACTCCTTTGTTATTTTAGCTGTGTGCTTAGGGTCATTGTCTTGTTGGAAGGTGAACCTTTGGCCAAGTCTGAGGTCCAGAGCACTCTGGAGGAGGTTTTCATCCAGGATATCTCTGTACTTGGCCGCATTTATGTTTCCTTCAATGGCAACCAGTCATCCTGTCCCTGCAGCTGCAAAACACCCCAATAGCATGATGCTGCCACCACCATGTTTCACTGTTGGGATTGTGTTGGGCAGGTGATGAGCAGTGCCTGGTTTTCTCCACACAAACCGCTTAGAATTATCACCAAAAAGTTCTATCTTCGTCTCATCAGACCAGAGAATCTTATTTCTCATAGTCTGGGAGTCCTTCATGTGTTTTTTAGCAAACACTATGCAGGCTTTCATATGTCTGGCACTGAGGAGAGGCTTCCGTTGGGCCACTCTGCCATAAAGGACTGACTGGTGGAGGGCTGCAGTGATAGTTGACTTTATGGAACTTTCTCCCATCTCCCTAGTGCATCTGTGGAGCTCAGCCACAGTGATCTTGGGGTTCTTCTTTACATCTCTCACCCAGGCTCTTCTCCCATGATTGCTCAGTTTGGCTGGATGGCCAGGTCTAGGAAGACTTCTGGTGGTCCCAAACTTCTTCCATTTAAAGATTATGGAGGCCACTGTGCTCTTAGGAACCTTGAGTACTACATAAATTCTTTCGTAACCTTGGCCAGATCTGTGCCTTGCCATAGTTCTGTCTCTGAGCTCCTTGGCCAGTTCCTTTGACCTCATGATTCTCATTTGGTCTGACATGCACTGTGAGCTGTGAGGTCTTTACAAATCAAGTCCTATCAGTTTAATTAAACACAGCTGGACTCCAATGAAGGAGTAGAACCATCACAAGGAGGATCACAAGGAAATGGACAGCATGTGACTTAAATATGAGTGTCTGAGCAAAGGGTCTGAATACTTATGACCATGTGATATTTCAGTTTTTTTTAAATAAATTTGCAAAAAATTCTACTTTTCTGCTTTTTTCAGTCAAGATGGGGTGCAGAGTGTACATTAATGAGAAAAAATGAACTTCTTTGAATTTTCCAAATGGTTGCAATGAAACAAAGAGTGAAAAATTTAAAGGGGTCTGAATACTTTCCATACCCACTGTACTTAGTTTTTACATCTGTTATGGGTGAAGGAATAAATTGTCATTATCACTTATATCGTCATTACTGCAGCATCTATACCTTTCAATAAAGTGCCGCCTGTTTTCCAGAAATGCTGTAGAATAATGAAGCTTATGACCCTTAAGCGACATCTGGCCAGGCACATGCGCAGAAGAAAATTGCTTTCACTAGCCAGTATGAGCATAAACCAATCTCACATGCACTTATCCTTAGTGGTGAGGTGCATGTAAGAGATTTTGAGTCATGGATGGATGATTTAAAGGACACTATCCTCTTCAATAAAAGGAACATGGACAAATACAATAGATATTCTTCCCTTTTTGGACACGCCAGGAGGACTTTTTGTGGGTTGGTTAGTATACAAAATTCAGAGGAGGGTTTACCGCTACTCTATTTTATGCTTGACTAAACCAACCATAGAATCATCATAGACTGTTAGAGTTGGAAATGATCTCAAGGGTTATCATGTCCAACCCACTGCTCAATGCAGGATTCACTAAACCATCTCAGACAGATGTCTATCCAGCCTCTGTTTGAAGACTTCCATTGAGGGAGAACTCACCACCTCTTGAGGCAGCCTGTTTCACTCATTGTTTACCCTCACTGACAAAAAGTTTTTTATAATATCTAATCTGTATATTCTCCCTTTTAGCTTCATTCCATTGCTTGTCGTGTTTCAATGTGCAAATGAGAATAAGGATGATCCCTCTACACTGTGACAGCCCTTCAGATATTTGTAGATGGCTATTAAGTCTCCTCTTAGCCTTCTTTTTTGCAAGATAAATATTCCCAGATGCTTTAACCGTTCCTCGTAGGACATACTTTGCAGTCCGCTCACCATCCTGGTTGCTCTTCTCTGAACTTGCTCCAGTTTTTCAATGTCTTTTTTAAAATATGATGCCCTGAACTGGACACAGTATTCCAGATGAGACCTGACTAAGGAAGATCTAGACTCTGCTTCTCTTAACAATCCTAGAATTGTGTTTGCCTTTTATTCTGCTGCATCACACTGTTGACTCATATGCAGTCGTTGATCTATTAGTATACTCAAGTCTTTTTTACATGTGCTGTTGCTTAGTTCTATTCCTCTCATTCTGTAGATGTACTTTTTGGTTTTCTTGCCCAGATGTAGAACTTTGCATTTCCCCCTGTTAAATACCATTCTTTTAGTTGCTGCCTATTGTTCAAGCTTATCTAGATCCCTCTGAATCCTTTCTCTGTCTTCTGTAGTGTTCGCTATTAGTGATGGGTGAGCACTAAAATGCTCGGGTGCTCATTGCTCAGGTCGAGCAAATTGGAATACTTGGGTGCTCGACCTGAGCAACAAGCCCAATGTAAGTCTATGGGAAACTCGAACATTTTTCCGGCGGCCCCCCCAGCGGTCTGCAGAGGGACGAGAAATTGCGGAAATCGATGGGAACAGTGCTCAAATGACATGAGAACAGCATGGGGAAGACCCCTGGAAGCATTGTAGAGACGTAGAGGAGGGCCTCCTGAAAACAATGTTCCCATTATTAGGAAGTGGGTCTCCTATTGTGTTTGCCTATGCAGTGAATGCAAGGGCTGCCAAAAATTTGGAGGTACTCCAATGGCCCTTGGAAGAGATGTGGAGGAGGGCCTCATAAAAAAATGTTCCCATTAGAGAGGAGCGGGTCTTCCAACATGGCTGCGGTATTACAGTATGTGGCAGACAATCCCTGCATGTTCATTGGCTCTCTAAAGAGCGCCAAACATGCAGGGCGGGGACCCAAGCTCCTGCTGAGCAAACCCGGAAATACTCAGTGAGCTCCAAGCATTTCGAGCAGTGAGATGCTCGGTCGAGTACCGAGTATTGGCGAGCATGCTCACTCATCACTACCTATAGCGTCTTTGTTTTTTTTGCTTTTGCTATAACCCCAAAATCCTTTTCTATTCCTTTTAGTCTCCATTGCAAGCCTCACTTCATTACAGGCTTTAGTTTTATTAACCATTGCCCTGCATTTCTGGCAGGCAGCATCATATTCTTCTCTAAGTTCTGAGTTCATCCATCCTGACATCTTTAAATGATTCCAATTCTTCCTTTTTTTCGGGATTGTTGCTGATTTTGCAGTGAGAATTTAATTTAGCAAAATCTCCCATCATTCTTGGACATTTCTGTCCTTTAGAACATCCAGCCATTGGACCTTTCCTACGCTCTTCCTGAGTTCATTAAAATCTGCCTTTGTGAAGTCCAACCTTAAAGTCTGAGTCCTCGCAGTTCTTACTCCTTTTGTAATCCAAAATTTGAAGATAGCTGTCACGCTGTCTAATGATATGTGATGTCAGTAATCTATATCAATAGGGACAACATTCTATATAACATATGCATAGATATATGATAACATAGAATTACCTGACAGAATATCCAGTGGGTCAATCCGGAATCCGTTTTATACTGTCTCCGGCTAGAGGTGGACCGGGGTCTATGCTGACCCTAAACTGGGGTCCTGACTAGTCCCTCTACCTGGAGGTACTGTTAAAGGTACAGAGGTCCAGGCCGCCAGCGTAAACCCTGTCTCCTATCAATCCCTGACAACTGTAATCTAGTCCTTAGAAGGACCCTGATTACCACCAAAGGGAATGAACAGGTAACGATTAATGAACAGAAAAGACACACAAGAAAGACAAGTAAATACAGTCTTACATACAACACTTACACACAGAAGGAACAACTAAGGTCTCAGAAATAAACTATAAGCAGTAAGAGGAAAAACAACTAAGGAGCTCTTAGCTTAAGTATTCTCAGAACCGATCCAGTCTGCTAGACTACATGAATGCTTTCACTGGCATCTAACAAGCAGACTGGCAGGTATATAAAGGAAGCTAATTAGTTCCTAATCAAAAGCAGCCGGGCGAGGCTGGACCTAGTCTTAGCAAAGAGCTAGGTAAAATTAACTCCTTCACCACCAAACACAAAGTAACAGCAACTCAGCTGTGAGAAGTCAGAGTGTGTAATCGCGACGATCTTCGTGGCGATACACCCATGACAATAGCATGATCGCTGCCTGCTAAATTCCCGTCTGCCTTTACTTCCTCAATCATTTCCTCCCTGTTGGTAAGAATGAGGTCTAAGATTTCAGATACTCTTGTTCTTTCTTCTACCTTTTGAAACATAAAATTGCCAGCAAGAGAAGATAAGAATTTTCTGGACCCATGAGTTTTGCCTGAGCGTCCCAAAAAATATCTAGATAGTTAAAATCTCCCATGATCACCATGTCATACTTTTTTTTTAGAACAAAGACATCCGATGTAAAAAGAATTCATCCATATCTTCAGTCTATCCAGGTGGCCTATAGTAGACACCTACAATAATGTCCTTTCTGTTTTTCTCTCCTTCTTACCCAGTTTCTACAGAGCTACCATTCTCTGAAGCTTGGATCTCCATGGAGATATACACTTTCCTAACATACAATGCAACACCTCCTACCTTCTTGTTAATCCTGTTTCTAATATATAAATTGTAGCCTTCAAGGTTTATATTCCAATTATGTGTATCATCCCTCCAAGTTTCAGTGATGCCTATGACATCACATCTCTCTTCCTGTGTTAACAGCACCAATTCTCCTTGTTTGTTTTCAATGCCCTGTGCATTTGTATAAGCACATTTTTTAGTTTGTAGTCAGTTTCTCTTGCTCCTTTATTTTCATTCAGAATTTGTTGTCTTTCTTTTTTATCTCAACTTCTAATGGCCTTATATTTCCCATCCCATATTGCTCTATATTAAAACTCTTCTGATGAGTGTAGCAAGGTAGCCACTAAATATGTGTTTTCCTGTTTTTGTAAGATGCAACCCATTTCTAGCAAGGAGTCCATCATATAGGTAATTCACTCCATGGTTAAGAAACCCAAAACGCTGCTCACAGCACCATCGATGTAGCCAGTTGTTTGCCTGTAGAATTCTGTTCAATTTCCTTGTTCTGTGTCCATCCACTGGGAGAATGAATGAGAAGACGACCTGCGCTCCCAGAGCCTTCCCTATGCAGCCTAAGTCTTCAAAGTCTCTGCATATAGTTTCCCGGTCCTTTTTTGCTGTTTGTTCCTACGTTTATTAGTAGGCATTGGTAGTCGTCGGTAGCACTGTAGAGTCTTGATACCCTATCATGCACAACTTTCATTTGAGCACATCGAAGACAGCACACTTTTTGTGAGGTGATGTCCGATCGGTAGACAGAGTCTTCTGTTTCTCTAAGCAGGGAATCCACCATCACCACCACTCTCCTTTTCTTCTTCACCACAGCACTTCTTTTTCTCCCTTCAAGAGGATTCTGATTGCTTACTGGAGTGTTCTTTGAGGGAAAAGCACTTTTTGGATGTTTATTTTCATAGTTGTCATGCATGAGAGTCTGGTAGATCTTCTCCAGAGGTATAAGTGATGACCTCCTCCTCATCCTTCTGCTTCTTTGAGTCACATGTTTCCGATTCTCTACTTCTGCAGGTGCGTTGAAAGGTGCTTATCTTCCAACTTTCTGAATAGTTATTTCTACTCTGTTTTTAGCTTCTGCAGGAACACTGAAAAGTTCTTCTCTTGCAACATTATGACGAGATTCTTTTGTTCTGTCAAGAAAATTCTCATCTTCTTTGATGAGCTTCAGTGTAACTTTTCTCTCCTGAAGACTTTGAACCTTTTTCTATATGAGTCGCCCACCAGGGCCTGTGGGGTACTCGGCACCGAGCCCGTTCACTTCAATGGGGGATGTCACGGGTAGCACAGCTCGGTCCGTGGCCCTGGGCGCTCACTTAAAAAGGGGGGATATTTACAGGGGATTACAGTATTTACAGTTTGATCGTGACGCCACCTGTGGTACCTGGTCAGGGTGACCAGCGCTGCAGGGTAGATCCACTGAGGGGTTGTTACTGGGCAGCAAGGTGTTAAGTCTTCCACAGGCAAGACTGGGTCCCTCAGGGTAGATGGCGGTGTTGGGGTGCAAGACGGAGAAGGGGGCTTTCAGCCGCAGAAGCAATAAGGCAGACACACACACGAAAGTCTCTTTCTGTACCTTTACTGATGTAGTTGCAGGCACATCCCGGGATGCTAGCAGGGTGGAGGATGCACGTCCAGTATTCCCACTGAGTAGGTGTAGGGCCTCCTTACTCCTATGGTGTGAGTTTATGACCTGTATGAAACGAAGTCTAACTCTGTCTTCACTTATACGCCCGGCTGACTTTGTGGTGGAACCTTCTCTTGGATAGAACACAGTCTCTAATGGTTGCGCTGACCAGACTCCTGTGTTCCTGACCCCGGTTACGTATCAGCACTCTTGGGCCCCTGCGACCTGTAGTCCAGCAGGGTCTCCAGTATCTCCTACTAGTCGTGTAGATGCTAGCAAGTTCGGACCCGGTGTCCGGTTGTTCAGAGTAGAGGTAAGCTATCAATGCTGTTTCAACCTCCGTTACTCTCTTCTTCTCTTCCACTCGCTTTTTGTCCTACTCCGACCCTTAACATAAGCACACTAGCAGTAGATAGCTGATTCTTCCCTCTCTTCACCGCTCTCAAAGCGTCGGCACACTTGCTCACTTAAACTGAACTCAGTTAACTCAGTTCTGACCAGGCTGAAGTGGCTATCTTTCTCCACTCGTACTAGCCTCCACACATTGAACTAAGCTCAAAGCTGCAGTCTTCAGGTTCCTTCAATCACTGTTGTTCTCTTTCCTTCTTTCTTTCTAATGCTCTGTCTGAAGCAGCTATCAGGACCTTCCGTCTACTGATCTATGCACACTTCTAGGAGCTGACTCTCCACACTCCAAGAGAACTAACAGCTTCACAACTTTCTGAGGTGACTAGACTGTCTCACTCTCCCAGCTAATCAAGACTAACTGCTGTGGCTTCACCATCCTTATACAGTATATATGCTCTAAAAGGGCTCCCTCTGGTGGCTCTTGGGATTGGTGAAGCTGTGAATGAATATCAGGTCACTTGTGGGTTTACCTTTGGTGCATCCTCCTGGGAAATGTGGCTCCAAGCGCAGCTGGGCTACACATCTAACATAGTCTCAAGTTTGCATTTCTGGCACTTAAAGTTTGTATTTTCCTCTGACAAGTCTGTAAATATATAGCACACATTGCAACACACCATATGGGTAATCTCCTTCTCCAGCTCTTAATGGATGAAAACTCTGTAAGCCTAGATAGGTCCACCAGGGTCTTCTCCACCATTATCTTGATTGTATCAAACCATCGGGTTGCTGGACTTCCTCTTTGTCTCGTTCTTCCGACCATGATGTCCTTCTCCAGTGATTGCTCTCTTTGCATGATGTGTCCAAAGTAGGCAAGTTGTAGCTTGGTGATCTTTGCTTCGAGTGACATCTCTGGTTTGATTTGTTCCAAAATCTATTTGTTTATTCTTCTTGCCATCCATGATATTGATAACATCCTTCTCCAGCACCAGATTTCGAAGGCATTGATTCCTTTTCTGTCTTGTTTCTTTATAGTCCATCCTAGGGTGCAACAAAATATTAAAAATTAATCACAATTTGTGGAAAAAACTGGATCCTGAAGGAGGGATATATAATCGAATAGTAAAAAGTTGTCTTAAGTAAGAGACTGCAATCTTCAATCCTTCATTTACTTTAAAGGCAACCTGCCACATTATACATGCAGACCAATCTGTGGACAGCACGGTACAGAAAAGAAGCTGAGCAGAAAGAAGATAGGTTTGTTGAAAAAGATTCAGAATAACTTGTATTTTATTCATTGAAATCCTCGGTGTTGTTATTCATATGAGTCCAGTGGGCAGTCCTACTCAATGACTGACAGCTATTTCGGCATGCACAGTCTTACACGGAAGACTTTTATTCACAGAGTAGGACCTCTCACTGAACTAATGTGCATAAAAACACCCAAAAATTTGTTGAAAATGTTCCCCAAAAAAGTATTTCAATCTGATCAGCTTCTCCTGCTCTTTACCATTCTGCCTGCAGATCAGATACCATTTTCAAAATGACAGGTTCCCTTTTAGACCCCCTAGTATTGAACTTGCAACCTGCCTCTTTTTTACAATTGGCTCATCTGGTTGCATACCTCCCTGTAATATATGCTGGATGTGCATTCTATTTCATGTCTCCTCTGCAGACATCGATTTGACAAAGCATACCTGGAAGCCTCAGCCAACCAACCGAGGTCCGGGGCTTTCATCACTACCAATGCCGACCCGAAGCGACAAAGACTAGAGATGGGCGGACATCTGGATGTTCGAGTACGGCTGAACAGTTACAAAAAGTTCTGGTTCAGGTACTAGAACAGTACCCGGACCAGAACCCAGACCCCATTCACTTGAATGGGTGGCCCGAACATCCAGTGTTTGCCACGCTGTCATGTGCATGAAAGAGCGGCAAACACCGCTTCTGATCGGCGATGAAACCGTCCCCGCCGGTCAGAGAGTCGCGGTCCCCACACTGTCAAAAGAAAGTGTGAGCACTCAGCTGTAATCGGACGTATAAAGTTTACCTTTGGTCACTGGTCTCAGTGGATGGGACTACTGCTCCCATCATCCGAAGACTGTTATCGATAATAACAGTGAGAGCAGGAGCGGCTAATGGATGTATTCATTAGCCGGCTCCTGCGTTGTAAATAAATAATTAAAAAAAAACGGCGTAGTTTCCCCTGTATTTTTGATAACCAGACAGGCAAAACTCACAGCTGTCAGCTAAAACAAGGCTGGTTATCAAGAACAGAGGGGTCCCCACGCCGTATTTTTTAATTATTTAAATAAATAATTTACAAAACAATTTGGGGTCCCCCCATTTTTGACAACCAATCTTGCTAAAGCTCACAGCTGCTCCCATACTGCTCCAATACTCCCATACTGCTCTGGATGTTATTAATGGCAGCAGGTGTCGGATGATGGGAGCAGTAGTCCCATCCGCTGACACCAGTGACCGGAGGTAAACTTTATACCTCCGATCACAGTTGAGCACTCACGCGGTCGTTTGACAGCGTGAGAACCGCGGCTCTCTGACCGGCTGGGATGATTTTACCACCGATCAGAAGCAGTGTTTGCCGCGCTGTCATGCACATAGCAGAGTGACAAACACCCGGCGTTCCTGGTGAAGTCCGTGTTCGGTGTCCGTGCCCGAACAGTAGATGTTTGGTACAGATTCTGAACTTTACTCTTCAGGTTCGCCCATCTCTAACAAAGACAAGACAAGTAGCGGTGAAGAGCAGAGGGGTCGGAGAGGTGAGCATTGAGGTGAGTATAAGGATTTCTACTATTTTTTTTACATATTATGCTTTGAAGACTAGGGACACCCTTGAGCATAATAAGGAACATTAACATTTGCAGAGAATAACTTCTCCTTTAATCAATTTCCCAGGAAAAAAATGTGCATACAGGTGAATTCGAATTTTGCCTGATCTGCTCATCTCTATTAACTACTAAACTACTGACTAGCTATCTTGGAAATATTATTTGGATACTGCATGGTGATGTTATTTGGACCATGAATTAGTGATGAGAAAATCAAAGTGATGTGAATCAAATTAGTTTTGAATTGTTATGATTTTGATGAATCCAGGGAATTGAAAAAATTTGCAATTCATTTCACACAAATCATCTAAAATGGCCACCATCCTTTTGCACATTGCATCATCCAAAGAAGACTCACATGAGCTGCAGCTAGGCGGGTTTCTCCATAATGACTTGCTGCAATCACATCACATAGTATAGCACAGCCAATCAAGAGGAACAATCATAGCCTGTATAAAAACCAAGGCAGGAAATGCAGAAGCAATTTTTATGGTGAATCTGGATAGTGAGAGGACATCAGAACTCAGCAATAGAGAAAGGGATCGAAAGCCATAAAACACTGAATAAACATTAAAGATGTAATACCTGTAGTACCGGAATGTACTTGGAGACATGCTTGACACAAGTGAATCAGTTTGAAGTGAACTGAATTTGCCTTGAATTTTACAAAAATCAGATTCTCCTGAATTCAAATTTTTTTGCGATTTTTGTTCGTACAAAATCAATAAAAATGGCTAATGGACTGCCCCCATTTTGCTGATTTGCAGAGGGATGAGAAAGAAATAAAATACTCAACTTGCTGTTCCCTTGTCCTGCTGCTACAACCCCCTATTCTGTTTTCAGTACATCTTCCTCGATTCTTTTCTTTACTTCTCCACTGCACATCTCTTTCCCCTGTCTTCACTTTGTTTCAGGGTTTTTGCATTGAGTAGGCTCTAAATCCATGTCTGACTAAGCCGTGGGTGATGCACTTTGAGACTACAGAGACCAAGGAAAGCCTCAATGCAGAGTGAAGATGGAGGAAAACAACATTGTGTGTTGGAGAAATAAAGAAGAAATCATAGGAGCTGTGCCGAGAACTGGACAGCGTCTGTTTTTTTTTTCCTTTTGACCCTACATTTAGTATGATCTGCAGATAACATAATAAGGCACATTCAACTCATGTCAAGCAAATGCAAGTCAAATCAAATTTCTTGGCCAAATTCAATTTGAATTCAAAATTTGTCAGATTTGCTCATCAATAGTAGAGATGAGTGAACCTTTCAAGGTTCGGATCAGTTCGGATCGGCAAACATCCCGATGTTCGCCTAACATGTTTGACGAACATACCCAAACCCCATTGACTTTAAGTCTAAAAATAGCAGCTCGCATCTGCTCCAAAAAAGGCGTATCTTTTAGATGCGCAAATTCTGGTGCTTTGCCCGGCTCTTCCCACTTGCCCTATGCTGTGGGAAGAGGGGTTCATATTTGTGGGGTTCATTTCACCTTTGTATTGTCTAGTTACATCAAGCCCACGGCTTAGTAATGGAGAGACGTCCATAAGATGCCTATACATTACTAATCCTATAGTTTTATCGTACAATATAATTATAGGATTAGTAATGCATTCAACTTTACGGCACTGGAGCTACCGTGAGACCGGGTGGCTTGAACTCAGATAACCAGAGTTCAGAGCCATCGGGTTACCCTGCAGCTGCGAGGCACCGGAAACCTTATATGAAAACTTTGAGGGCATTTTAAGGTTACTGAAGTTTCCAGCTGCTGGAACACCTGAAGACTGTAAACTAAGGTTACTGTGAGTGTGTATGTTACTGTACTTGTTAATAAATAAAGAATAACAAAACAAATGGGTTGTGTCCCTTGTAATTTTCATAAACAGCTGAGGGAAAGCCAATGGCTGGGGGCTGATGTTAATATTCTGGGAAAGAGACAACATTCATAAAGGTTCCCAGGCTATTAATATCAACTCATAGCTGTATACCTAGTCTTTCCTGGTTATTAAAATGGGGGATCCTTCAAAAAAATGATATAGGGTTCCCCTATATTTAATAACCAGTTCTTCCCACTTGCCTTGGTGCGGTGGCAAGTGGGGTTATAGTTGGGGGGTTGATGTCACCTTCATATTGTGGGGAAGATCCGGTCAAAGCACCAGAATTGCCACATCTCATAGATGTGCCTTTTCTGGGGTGGCTGCAGGCTGCTCTTTCTAGTCTGGGAGGGTCAATATCCATGACCCCTTATCAGCCTGAGAATACCAGTCCCCCAGTTATCTGCTTTAGCTTGGCTGGTTGTCAAGAATAAGGGGTAACCCACACTGTTTTTTTTTAAATTATTTATTTAAATAATTAAAAAAAACAGCATGAGGACCCCTCTATTTTTGATAACCAGCCTTGCTAAAGCTGACAGCTGAGTGTTTCAACCCCCAGCTGTGAGATTTGCCTGGCTGGTTATCAAAAATACAGGGCAAACCACGCCTTTTTTTTTTTTAATCATTTATTTACAGTGCGAGCAGGGGACAGTGATGTGAGCTGTCTTCTTTAGCATTTGGCGCCGGGGAACAGCGCAAACAGTACTACTGATTTCCATGCACCGGTGCGTGTCACACTGAAGACACAGGGATGTCATCCGTGTGTCATCAATGTGCACGACGTCGTGCAGCCCATGCTTCTATCGGAACAATGATGACTGGAAGAGCCCTTAGTGAACTCATTTATCGAACTTTGGCCGATTTTTAGAAAAAAAGCTCAGGAATCCAAACACGAATTCGAATGGGCAACATTTGTGCCGAATTTGAGATTGGCGGACGTTTTCCAAACAAGTTTGCTCATCTCTAATCACTAGTACATGCACTTGGCTACAACCAACTACTGGACATCAGCTTTAGGGTAATTTTACACAAGCTTTCCTTGGCGTTTGAAAAAGACATGCACCAAAAAATGCATTGAAAAACAGAATCTGCATGCTTTTAAAAAAAATTGCACCACAACTGCATGTGTAAAGTTACGTAATAATTATTTTCTCTGATTATTGCATTTTTGTTTTGTGTTTTTCCCGTTATTTGATACATCATTGGCACAGATTTGATGCTGAATTTTGTAAAGCTTTTGTTTTTTAGTGCATAAAAGCTTTGACTCTATGCTTATACAAAGCACAGCTGCATTTTGTACATTCATTGTTTTCATAAACGCCTCAGGAGAAAAAAATGCTAAAAAAAAAAGCAAGGTTCAACATCATCTGAGCTGGAGCTTTCATGAAATCACAATTTTTTTGCTTGGACAGTAAAACGCAGCAGAAAAACTAAGTATGTGTGCTCAGTGGGAACATGACCTTAGGCTAAGCTCCCACAATGATTATTTGGCACACTTTTGTTGCTGCATCTTCATGCATATAAAACACAGAGTATTACAGTTCCAGCAAAGTGTATGGGATTGATAAAACTCATGCGCACTGTGCATTTTTTAACGTTGCAGATATTGACCTGTGGTGCTTTTTTTAGGTCCGCAGCATGTCAATTTCTCTTGGGCTAATATGCATTTTATTCGCGCATTTTCCCCTCTGACTTGAATGTGATGTATAAAATCCGATGATTAAAAAACACATGCGATTTTTTTGTGAGTTTCCAAAGTTGAAAAGGCAGTAAAAACACGTGAAAAACCCCACATAACTTTATCAATAAAATAGTATCAGCATAAGGGTGGTCTGCACACCCACTTCTATGGCATGGCAATTTTGCACTTTCTTATGAGAAGGTAATACAATTTGTAACCTTATCGGCATCTTAAATATGATAATGGGAATGTAACCACCTACTCTGAAACGTTTGATAAGCAGCAATTTATGTGTTCAGCAGGAGAAAATTGCTTTCTTTATAAATTTTTCTTTTCTTTTTTTTTTTTAGCTTTTGTCAATTTTTTTCTGTGTATGAAATATACATTTTCTCAAAGGAACCATATCAAGCAATCTACAACAATGTAAGTTTTATAAGTACTATTGTGTAGCCTCCCATAGGTGCAACAATGAGAAATCTGTAACAAGACCCCAATCTTCAAATTATAAATTAACCCCATCCTTCCTCATGACTTACTAGTATGTCACCCTAAGTGGGATGTTGCCTGCTTACAATGATGGCAGCATCCCGCTGCAACCCAATATCACCAAAGTCAATACTGACCGAGGCATCAAATGAGTTAAGCAGGTCCCGTCTGTGACCCCTAGAACACCCTTGCAATTCAATCGCAAATTGAGTGTCATGGCACCCAATAATAATAAATAAAAACTGCAAACAGTGCAGTAGTTCATAAGTGCGAACAGTTTTTAGTTAGGGACATTATAATGACACTACTATTTTTAAGACTACAGTGTCGGGGTGTGCTGCAGAAGATGGGAGAAGATGGAAGTCTGCAGAGGCAAGCTGTGGAAGTGAAAAGTCACCATGGCATCTGGACGCAATGGAGAAGAAAAGAAAGAGAACGACTCCAATCAGAGAACATGTCACCTATGAGGTATCTGGATGTAATTGCTTATTTGTGACACTGACTATGTCTCATAAGTACTCTGGATCCTGTATGTTCAGCAGTCTGATGATATCTGGTAACTCCAACTCCTAGTATTTCCATTGTTAAGTACATACTGCAAAATGTAGCTTTATACTATGGAAATGTATATGGGACTGATATTACAATTGATCACTGCACTAAGCTTGGTGATGTATTCATGTACTGATGTTGATTCTGGTGATGTATTTATGTACTGGTGCTGTATTCATGTACTGATATTGGTACTTGTGCTGTATTCATGTACTGATGGTGGTTCGTTTGGATTATTCATGTACTAATGGTGGTTTTAATTCTGTAATCATGTACTGATGTTGGCTCTGATGTTGTAGTCATGTCCTGATTGTGATTACACTGCTGTTGTCATGTACTGATGGTGGTTCTGGTGCTGAATTCATAAACTAATGCTGTTCTGATGCTGTATTTGTGTATTGATGGTTTTTATGGTACTGTATCTATGTATTGATGGTATTTCTGATGTTGTAAAATTGTTGGTAATTTCAAAGTTATACAGACACTCGCTGGATCTTCTCCTTTCTGGGACGGTTCCTCCTGATCTCCCAGTGTTTTGTAATGATTCGTTGGACTATATCGCGGTGCACAGATGACCCTGCATTGACAGATAGGAGACGCACGGAGCGCTTGTCGCCGTCTGAGACATTGCTCCACTTCATAAGCCAGATCAGCTGCCGCAAGCTGCTAGTCACCACCGTGAACAGTGTGGACAGCCATTGGAGATCGTCCACCATCTGCCCATACAAGATCCTCTACACCCCTCATCAATTGGGGAAAGGTATAGACTTTGCCAGTTCTATCCTCATATGCCTATTGTGATTCTTGACTGCAGGCATTAACACTTTACATGAAACCTTTTGCTAGATCCACCATATATCTCATTAACAGGTGAAAGATCTTCATTCCACCAGACTTGTCTGCATATTGATTCCACATATACTTATTGGTGTTCCTAGCTACGATTTCCAAGCTTTAACCCCTTTGACTCACTCTTTCTTGATTAGCAGCCACACTAAGCGAGATTGTTTTATATTGCCCTATTCACTCATGGTTTATACCTCTTTTTTCACTCTTGTTTGTAACCTTAATATTGTCTCTAACATATGCAGATAACCTAACATTGTAATTTTAATATTTTCTCTAATCTATGCGGATATCCTTACGATACATAATCATAGTAGACTCCATCCCTCTCCTGGGAAGGTACCTATAGTGCAAATCATTGACCCTTATAATAGATTTTTTTCTGACATCCTTGTGGTGGTGTCCTCTTTTTGCAGCTTGTACCTTCTCTGCTACACTTGCGCCTCATACCGTCTATTTTGTTTAATTTCAAAGCGAATTTGATTTGCTTTAAATCAATCACTCATCAATATGCCATAGATGATGCAACATTCCTGAATGAGTGGACCACTTATATGTGACTAACTAAGGCTTGGAACTCCTCTCTCTAGGGCACGAAAGGAGCTACTTGACCCCTAACTACAGAAGATTTCATAGGATGCACATTTTTGGTATATTAAGTATATGGCATCAGTGAAAACATCTGTGATAAATGGTCTATAGTTTAAGAAAGTTTCCAAGTTGCATATTACTGCTTTCTAACAAGGAATGCGAATTGGATTTATATTAAGACATTGCGGACAGAGATTCATCCCTTCCCGGGAGATTTAAGGATTATCCAAGACGCCTTCTCTTAGAAACACAAATCCACTTTCTTCAAGCCTTCGTGATACATCTTGAGTCATTTTCAGTTGGTTATCAGGACAACGTGGTCTCCAGAGAGCGAAAACTTATAAGGAAGACTCTAATGTCGTAAATACCAACAGGAGCCGAATCGATAGATTTCTCAAACAAATACGTGACTTCAGAGACAAATTACCCGGAATCTTGAGAAAAGCGCTAAAAGTTGACAAAGATTCAACGTCTGGGGAGACACAGATGTGATCCTTACCCCTGAGATTTCTATCAGCTGACATTAATCTAACATCCATCAGCCGGCAGCTTCCTATTACTTGAGATGTGAGACCTTATAAAAGCATTAGCTTTAGCTATAGTAATGTATTAAATGAGAAGCAGGTTAATAGTGATTTACAAATAGGAAAAACTTTTCCGCAAGACAGATTCTATTTCTTGGGATTGGTACCAGACATGCCACTTGGAGGAGTATCCAAGCTTTCTGGCCAGACTACCCTAAAGGCCCATTTACACGGCCGATTACTGCCCATAAACGAGTGTCGATTAACTATATACAAGTTGGTCAGCACTCATTTATGACCATTCACATGGGCTGACAAAAACATATGGGGGCAGTACGATTGGTAATGCCATTCATTATTCTGTCCACATACAGCATGCATATTGTTGGCAGCACATCCCATGTATAAACCAGCTTCAACGTGGATTTAATGGTCCGCATGAACGATCCAATAAACTATTTTAATCTTTCATGAGCTTATTGGGAGCGTATCTACAAGGGCTTACAAATGCTCGTTTACCAATTCATGGCTGGTGAAAGGGTTTTCCCCAAGATGAAAGTAGTTGATGGAAGAGACGATCGAAACGTTGAAAATTTGAAATGACCGTGAAATGCAAAACTGCAATGTCTCTAATTGTGGTACAAAAATGAGTGTAACACTCTGAGGTCTTCTAGGACTGTATCCAACCCATTTCAAATACAAACACAGCCTTAGTAATGTCAAAGTGACTTCCCCATATAAACAAATGGTAGTAACCAACAGCCCATTTAATAAAACAGAGCACTGACAATCTTTTCATGTTTTTAAAAAGGAAAGTTAAAAAGCAATCTAAAAATCATCTCTCTTAGTAATTTGTGATTAGACAGAATGGTCTATCAATGTCTTTCAAAACACTGCCTCAAATTGACAGTGTCACTGTCAGAGGTAACAACATTCTGTGTGACTGAGAGTGATGTGCCATATATTCCATAATTCCTTCCCCACTATACACTTGCGGGAAAGCAAAGGAGGCCAGTTGTGACCTGTGTTTAGTAGTACTATTGACTGGAGAGCTGGTGCTAGGGGTGGTGTAAAAGGAAGGACTACAGGCTTTCAGTGGGATGAGTCCGGCCCATGCAGTCTTTCTAAAAATAGCCAGGCCAGAAAACGAGAGAACCCATTGACCCTTGTGTCTCCGCAACTACTTTCATCTTCTTCACTGCTGGAGTTGTACAACATATTTCTGTCTGGAGTATTTGTCTAATGTCTTGGGGGTTTCCCTCCTTATTAGAGATGGGCAAACCCAAACAGCCAAGTTCGGCATCCATACCGAACACCTACTGTTCGGGCATGGACACCGAACATGGACTTCACCAGGAAGTCCATGTTACTGTTCGGGTTCGGCTGCCCGAACACCAGGTGTTTGTCGCGCTGTCATGTGCATGACAGCGCGGCAAACACCGCTTCTGATTGGCGGTGAAATCATCCTCGCTGGTCAGAGAGCCGCGGTTCCCACGCTGTCAAAAGACAGCGAGAGCGCTCAGCTTTGATTGGAGGTATAAAAATTACCTCTGGTCACTGATGTCAGCTGATGGGACTACTGATCCCAGCATCCGACACCTGCTGCCGCTAATTATAGTGAGAGCTGGAGAGGCGGATGGGAGTATTCATTAGCCGCTCCTGCGCTGTAAATAAATAATTTTAAAAAAAACCTGCGTGGGTTCCCCTGTAGTTTTGCTAACCAGCCAGGCAAAACTAATAGCTGGGGCCTGCAACCCTCAGCTGTCAGCTTCAGCAAGGCTGGTTATCAAGAATAGAGGGGTCCCCACGCTGTTTCTTTAATTATTTAAATAAATAACTTAAAAAAACGCGTGGGTCTCCCCATTTTTGACAACAGACATTGCTAAAGCTAACAGCTGGGGGCTGGTATTCTCAGGCTGGTAAGGGGCCATGGATATTGGCCCCCCCGCCTAAACATAGCAGCCCGCAGCTGCCCAGAAAAGGGACAACTATTAGATGCGTCAATTCTGGCACTTTGCCCGGCTCTTCCCACTTGCCCTGTAGTGATGGTAAGTAGGGTGATAGTTGGGGGGTTGATGTCACCTTTGTATTGTCAGGTGATATCAAGCCCCTAGGTTAGTAATTGAGAGGCATCAATAAGACACCCCCATTACTAAGCCCATATACACATTGTAAGAAAACACAGACACCCAGAAAAAAGTCCTTTAATTGAAAGAATGACACAGATTCCGTTTCCAGCCTGGCTGAACTGTTGTGACCTCGGTGAGATCCCCACTAGCAGCATGAGAGTTTTTCTCATGGAGCCTCAGTGACCGGACATAACCTCAATGACGTCACCACCGGTCACTGAAGCTCCACTCGCAGTAGTGATTCTCAGCATGGATGGTCGCATCTTGGCACCGTCCAGATTGAAAACTGTTTATCCCATATACTCGAGTATAAGCCGAGATTTTCGGGCCATTTTTTAAGGCTGAAAGTGCCCCTCTCGGCATATTCTCGAGTCATATATGCCAGGGGGTCGGCGGGGGAGGGTGAGCGGGGGTGTCAGATCATACTTACCCCCTCCTGGCGCGGTCTCTCCAGCCCCTGCTTCTCCTAAGGTCTCCGGCGCCTGTGTTCAGCGGTCACGTGGTACCGCTCATTAAAGTCATAAATATACGCATATGCAGCATATGGGGCAGCATATGAGGCATAATATATGGGGCAGCATATGGGGCATAATATATGGAGCATCTTATGGGGCAGGATATGGGGCATAATATATGGAGCATCATATGGGGCATAATATACGGAGCATCTTATGGGGCAGCATATGGGGCATAATATATGGAGCATCATATGGGGCATAATATATGGAGCATCTTATGGGGCAGCATTTTGGGGCATAATATATTGAGCATCATATGGGGCATAATATATGGGGCAGCATATGGGGCATAATATATGGATCATCTTGTGGGGCAGCATATGGGGCATAATATATGGAGCATCTTATGGGGCAGCATAAGGGGCATAATATATGGAGTATCATATGGGACATAATATATGGCGCATCATATGGGGCATAATATACGGAGCATCTTATGGGGCAACATAAGGGTCATAATATATGGAGCATCATATGGGGCATAATATATGGAGCATCATATGGGGCATAATGTATGGAGCATCTTATGGAGCAGCATATGGGGCATATTCTATGGAGCATCTTATGAGGCCATTATTAACCCTTGTGCAGTATTATATGGGGGTATTTTGTATGGAGCATCTTATGGGGCCATCATGAACTGTATGGAGCATTATATGGGGCTCCTGATTCAACATGGCTATTCAAAAACATTTAACCTACTGATGTCTCAATTAATTTTACTTTTAAAAGTATCTATTTTTATTTTTTTAATTTACCAGTAGCTGCTGCATTTTCCACCCTAGGCTTATACTCAAGTCAATACGTTTTCTCAGTTTTTTGTTGCAAAATTAGGGGGGTTGGCTTATACTCTGGTCGGCTTATACTCGAGTATATACAGTATATTGTTGTTTTTTATTTTAGTTTTATTACAAGAGATCGAGGGCTTTGATGGAATTAGGCAAGGTCATAAGTATGGTTTAATTAAGATTATTAAAAGAGTCTGTGTCATTCTGTAAGGGGGTGACATAGGATTACCGCCTTGCTCTGCTCCCCTAATGGTTCTTAATGTATAACTGTTTACATATGTTAGTTACTGTAATGTCATTGTTAATACTCGGTGGCACTGCTACGTGTAAAATATGTATTACCCCGCATAGTCAATGGTACTGCCACACTCTTTTCAGTGTTACCATTTTATGTACAATAATGTATATGCGTTATGTTCCTGTAATATAGACATTAGAGGGGGGCACCTTAGCATTATAGTTTCTTTGTGGACCACTAGATGGGGCATACTAGTGTGCACGGTTAGAATAGGTCATAGTTAGTTTGTAGGGGGTTAAAATGGAGGGGCTACTGGGTGGTAAGACAGGAATTTTAGGAAGTTAAGTCAGACAGGGCCAGGGTGCCCGAAGTGTTCACACGGCCTATTGGCCCAGGATGGCTCGGCTGCCACGCAACGTTAGGTAGCTGGTGCATGTCCTAGCGGCTCTCCTGCTTCCACCTCTGGTATGTTACCTGTATATTTTTTCTGCCACTAGTGAACTCTGCGTTATATACTATATTTGTATTGTACATCTGCTACTGCCATTCTATTGTATATGCATTCATGCATTCTGCCTGTCAGCTACTGGCAGATTCTTATTGTGCAAGTTAGCCGCATGACACCCCAGCTTCATGGATGAGGCTATTTCTACCGCAGCGTTTTTCTCCCGTCTGCATTGTTATCTTGGCACCTTTTTACAATTTGATATTTTGAATAAAGTATTTTGTATATAGATTGGATTTTATGACTGCTTTGTTGTGGTGGTGTTTTCTATTAACGTTAGATAGCTGCAGCCCACGTTATCCACGGCCACTGAGCATCATCGCAGTGGTCCAGTACAGGAGAAGGTAGATGTGGCGACTCATAGCCTGGGCGGATGCCTTTAGGGCGGGAGTCAGTAGAAGTGAGTAGCTGAAGGAAGTTGAAGCTTCGAAGGGAACGGTACAGCCGGGCCGGATGTTTTTCCAGAGGCAACCAAACCGGGTGGCTGATGATTTTGCGTCTGTGGCGAAACAGGTAGAAGGAATTGTCATCATGGCGAGGTTAGGCCAGGAAGGATCTGGTTAGCAGTCTAAGACGGTCCGGTCCAGATGTGTGCCGCACAGAAGGGTCAGCGAAGTAGGGAAAGATGAGGAAACAAGTGAATTCCATGATGTGCCAACTGTGGATGTAACGTGTGAAGTTCTAAGTAAAGAGAATGTTCAAGTTATCCTGGACTGTATCTCCATTACTGGGGGGTCGTCTGGAAGAGGGGCCGTCGCTGCCTGGGAAGTGCTCAGGGGGACCTGAAACTGGAGACGCAGGTACGCTGAAAAGTGGAATACAGTTTTCTGTGAGGAAAGGCCGGGACACAGATGCTTCCATGTCTCTGGCCATGACTACAGTCCTGGCCAACCCTTACAATTCTTTCAATTAAAGGACTTTTTTCTGGGTGTCTGTGTTTTCTTACAATTTGATTATGGGGTTAGTAATGGGGGTGTCTTATTGATGCCTCTCCATTACTAACCTCGGGGCTTGATGTCACCTGACAATACAAAGGTGACATCAATCCCCCAACTATCACCCCACTTGCCACCACTACAGGGCAAGTGGGAAGAGCCGGGCAAAGTTCCAGAATTGGCGCATCTAATAAATGTGCCTTCCTGTGCAACTGCGGGCTGCTATTTTTATGCGGAGGGGCCAATATCCATGGCCCCTTACCAGCCTGAGTATACCAGCCCCCAGCTGTCTTCTTTAGCAAGGCTGGTTGTCAAAAATGGGGGGACCCTACGCTTTTTTTTTAATTATTTGTTTACATAATAGAAAAACAGCATGGGGAACCCTCTATTCTTGACAACTAGTCTTGCTGAAGCTGACAGCTGAGGGTTACAGCCCCCAGCTGTGAGTTTTGCCTGGCTGGTTAGCAAAAAAACAGGGGAACCCACACCGTTTTTCTAAATTATTTATTTAAAGCGTAGGAGCGGCTAATGAATACTCTCATCCGCTCCTGCATTCACTGTAATTAGCGTCAGCAGGTGTCGGATGATGGGATCAGTAGTCCCATTAGCTAACACCAGTGACGGAAGGTAAGCTTTATATCTCCGATCACAGCTGAGCGCTCATGCTGTCTTTTGACAGCGTGGGAACTGCGGTTCTCTGACCGGCAGGGATGATTTCAATGCCTATCAGAAGCAGTGTTTACCATGCTGTCATACGCATGACAGCATGGCAAACACTGGACGTTCGGGCCCCCCATTCAAGGGAATGGGGTCCGGGTCCGGGTACTGTTCTGGTACCCGAACCCAAACTTTTTGTAACTGTTCGGCCAAACCCTCCGGACCCGATCATCCAAGTGTCCGCCCATCTCTACTCCTTATCTCTATTGCTGAGCTGTGAGCTTTGATATACTCTCTCTATTCTAAATTATCCTAAAATTGCTACTGCATTCCCTGCCTCAGCTTTTAGCAATCTATGATAGTCCCTCCTGATTGACTACACTATACCATGTTATGTGATAGCTGTGAGGCATTATCGGGAAGCCACCTTTGTTGTGCCTGACCCTGAGGTCATCTCAGCCTTCTCATACTAATACAGTCTTCTGCAATTTGTAAAAAGTTGGCAGGCACTTTTTGGGTGATTTGCACTAAGCAAATTGCAGTTTGTTTGTACTCACCGGCAACTGTGAATTTCATAAAATGTGACAAGAATTTGATTCACATCAATCGATTCACTCATCTGTAGTTGTCTGGGTAATTTCAGGTTAGGATTTTGTTAAAATAACAAAACAGATCATAATCACCCTCCTGAATCCAGCAAAAGCTGCTCCGTAGTCTGCCCCTGATCTAGAAGCGATGACTGTACCATTCAACATAGCTCAGGCTTGTGTGTAACTTGAACAATGTGTCACTGGATGTTTTAAGGTCTGTTCTACATTAATTTAGGGGTCAGGAATGAAGTCTGAATTAATGTTGGGATCATGATGGGCATTATATTACAGAAGCCATATCGAAACAATATTACAACTTTCTACAATTGGTTGGTTTGGAGTACGGAGCGCCAAGGTGTTGGGGTCAAATTGTGATTCATTATATACAGATAACTGCTATACCAAGGAAAATATTTCCCTTTCAAGCTAATAAATGCACATGTCCAATATCTGTTTGGCTATTTCAGTACACAAACAATAAAAAAGTCATTAATCTGGATACCTTAATAGTTTATGACAACCTGTAAATTAGCTGCTTGCCCACAATTAGTATCGGAACACTGTGACGAGAGAACCTTTAGTGGCCGTCATGTTTCACTACATCCATTGACTGGAGAGACAGTAAACATGACATTTTTATCTGGTGAGAAGGTCACCATTCATGAAGATGGATGTGTTTCCCATTAGCTGAATGATTACAGTTTAATCTTCATTCCAACAGATGGACAAATGCGGCCAAGACATAACGAAATTAGTGAAAACATCAAACTAATTGACGCTGGGGAAGGGGGATCGGCTTATGTCATCACCATGACTTTCAGAATGGCCTGTTGATGAAAAGAAGAACATCATTTAATGTCTCCATTAGGTGGATGTTAATTTAAGAATAGAATATGGTTTCATTGCAATTCTCCATGACATAACTTGTCCTTTTTGCCATGGCTGTAGTTAGATGCTGCTCAATTGTGTGAAGCCCTTGATAAAGTCTAGCTGAGGTGGAACATAAGTCCTTGGCTGCAAAGTTCCAATGAACAGAAATTTGTTGTGGCTTTCCTTCTTCAAGTTGATATACAACTTGAAGGTCACCCATTCTGTGGCATATACTATCTTCAGGATTTCTTTGGTCCACTTGTCTCAGTGGTCACCAGCCTTTAACGAATGTTATGTCTCCTCTGGTACATACTATGGGCTCAGACAGGTACGGACTGGGGCTGAAATTCAGTCCTGGCATTTGAAATCACAGAGGCCCATGTTGTCCCCATCCCCATGAACCAGATGGGATATATTACTAATATTACCCTGGATGGAGGAAAGCATGATTTTCTACAAGGCCAATATTTCTCATGATACCCATGGTCTGCTGGAGTAAGTGACGGAGTCAGCAACTTTGTGCTCCATCACAACTCTTAACGGTATGGGTATCTTGAGAACACCAATTCTGTTAACAGCGTAGCAGACAAGGCAGTCCATGACCAGACAGGTCCTTCTGGCATTTGCCAGAATTGCCAGATGGCCAGTCCGGCCCTGGGCTCAGAGCAGATCTCTGCAACTTTTTATTGAACCTTTAGCAAATACTTCTTAATTATTCTCTAGCAAACACTTTTTCAATGTTTTCACAGCTTGTTCACTTACTGCGTTAAAGGGGTTGTCCTCTTAAAGGTTTACAACCTGATATGAGGGAAAGGGAACTGTCCTGGAACCCAATACAGACTAAATGAAGATTGGTTTAATGTGCTGATTTTCATGGGAATGGCCAACTCCTTCTTGACAGAAGATGGATTCGGGCTGTTGAGTTTCCTTTTATGTGTTACATAGTTAAAATGGAACTTGTCAGAAACATTTAGACCTCCAAACCACTTATATGACTTTGTAGCTCTTTAAAATATAAGCAAGTTGATCCCATCATGACCCCAAAGTGATGCTCCAGCAGCGAGAAATCGAGTTTTGAGGTTCCGTATATATGTGTCTGGAAATGCATTGGGCCATAACGATGTACTGCCTTCTCCTCAGTCTCACGCTGTATGTTCTGCTGTGTATGGAAGCCAATGACATGGCTGTAGCTGCAGTGGAATTTAGCAAATAGCTCGAATTTGTCAAAGAAATGGGATTTGCATTGAATTTGTTCGTCGCTAATTTCATGTGCCTTATTATGTTTTCTGCGGATCACACTAAATGTAGCGTGCAAAAGAAACATCTTGACTCTCACCTGTTCTAACGCGGAAGTCACCTGTCCAGACACTTGTATACAGAACATCAAAGCACGATTTTG
>VIAB01003533.1:133201-146762 GCA_009801035.1 Oophaga pumilio
ACCGCGACGATCTTCGTGGCGATGCACACATGACAGGTATACACTCAGAGAAAATCCCTGGTTAGTCCCAGAATGATGGGTAGACAGTCATAGATACATCAGGGAATATATAATTTGACCCTCAGATGGAAGAGGATATCTGTGCTTAAACTCAGCAGGGGGCAATAGTAAAATGTTCCAAAGACCGCATGAGGAAAGAAGAAATGGGGAGAATAATATCACCAAGAAGAGCGGACCAGTGGAGGGAGTCAGAGGTGGACTGTCAGGGATAAAGTCCCGGGATCTGTATGGAGTGGAGAACCCCACATGTATCGCTGCTGGGGCTCAGCTACGTCAGGGGCCAGTAGGCACTTGACGGAGCTGTGTAGTTCCACTCTACGCAACCGAGTACATCTGGTTGCCGCCAGCGCTGATCGGCGGAGTATCAGATATTGATGACTTATCCTACAGATAGGCCATCAATATAAAAGTCCTGGACAACACTTTTAATGAATTAGGTTTTATGTATAGCATTATTTAACACTTTGGCATCCAACATTGAATATAGGAATCGAATGTCTCACTTACTGTATTTTAGTGACGTATTATTACAACTTGCTACATCAAACATCATGTAAGATTGTTGACCATCGCTCTCCAAGGACTTAGATAAAAGGGGTTCAAAAACAGCACCCTAGTGCATGTGGGTGTCCATAAGATTTTTCACATGTGAAGACACTCATTTAAAAAATGGCTCATGATAGGTGAAGGTTATGTTAGACAGGTACGGACTGGGGCTAAAATTCAGCCCTGGCATTTAAAATCACACAGGCCCATGCTGTCCCCATCCACAAGCATTAGATGGGATATATTACTAATATTACCCTGGATGGAGGAAAGCATGATTTACTACAAGACCAATATTTCTAATGATACCTCTGCTACAACTCTTAACAGTATTGGTGTCTTGAGAACACCAATTCTGCTAACAACATAGCAGACAAGGCGGCCCACGACCAGACAGGCCTTTCTGGCATTTGCCAGAATTGCCAAATGGCCAGTCCGGCCCTGATGTTAGAGATTTTGTATTCGGATCCATGAGCTTCAAGTACACTTTTGCCATTCTCACAACTACACTTCTGAAATAAGTAATAACGACAAAACCCCTTTCATACAGTGAACTGTATCATTATATCCATAAGTACAGTATATATATATATTATTTAACTCGAAGGTCAAAAGTTAATATCGAAACAAGACCTTCTCAACCTATAATATTTCAAAAAGATAACATAAAAGTATGTTACCAGTGTTTAATAATAACTGTACTTATGAGTAAATTGGATCTATAAAACGCCTTGAGATATGAGGAGAAAAAGGGCAACTTGCTTGCAAGTTATTAATTTATCCGATGACCTTACCAATGCACTCTCGACTTCTGATATTTAAAAGATAAGAGTTGGCTTCTTACAAAAAGTATGCTCGTAAAGTAAATTAATTTTCAGATTTTTTAAAAGGTTATCTATACGGTGAGTTGCAAACACATATTAAAATGTATTGAATTTAATGTTGAAATTGTGAAAACTATAGGAAGTTACATAGGAGTTCCAAGAATAGCCAAGTAAACGTGTTCAATTATTTTGGAACTCTCATGAAAGCGGATAGAGAGAGAAAGAGTTCTTGGCTAGACAGATGGGAGTCAAGGCAGTTGAGGATCCCAGAAATAAAAGCTGCATCTATTATATTTCTGATATATTGAGCACAAAATGCTTACATATAGAACAGATATGGGCTTAAAGATGTTGTCCAGATCAAGTCTGCAGTTACTCTATGTGACTGCAGATTTGTGAATGCTCCCAGCGCGCACAGTGCACGCTGTCAGGATTCTCTGGGGCTGGGAGCAATCGGGCTCATGACTACAAGTCTGCGATTTGCATACATGTGGTCACATGTCAACTAGACTAGAGCGGCCTCACTCAGTGTATTGAACAAGGCTGGTCACGTCAAGGTGGAATGTGGCCAGAAGTATTTAAATTGCATACTTGTGGTCACATGACCACTCGTCCTCGGCACTGGAGAATCCTGACTGTGTGCACTGTGAGGTTTCAGAAGTCTGCAGTCACTTAGTGTGAACTTAGGCCTGGACTTCCCCTTTGATGGCACTTCTTTAGGGTGGCATCTCTGGTTAAGTTCTTTAAGGGGTATTTCCATCATTGACAATTATGGTTAAGGAATATTTGCTCCAATTTGCTAGGGACTTAAGAAGGATAACAATTCATCGTCAGGGTGTAAGCAAAAAGAAATCCTGAAAACCATGAAAAAGTTATTTATCAAAATATGTTACAAAAATCATTTTACTTTTATACAGTTCATACAATTGAAGAACTTTATTTGCTGAAACAGGAATTCAGTTAAATACCAATAATAATGGCAATAAGAATTGCTATTTTGATATAGAAGGAATATTACAAGTGACTGTTAATTCTCCAGTCTTGGGTAGAATAAGATTTTGGCTGCAATACAGTGTAAACTGCAAATACATTTAAGTGAGTTAATATGCAATAAAATCAGTCCATTATATGGAGCGCAGACTGCCAGAAGATACCGTAATAATAATTTCATGCTGATACAGAATCCTAAACTAAGTGTGCTGTAACACATTGATAAATGTATCATCCTCTGCTGAATCAGTAAATGTCTTCTATAAATTCTGTTGGGATGTTGGAATGCAGTTGAGCTTTACTATATGGTTTCCAGTGTAGGGATGAGAACAGAATACAATTATTATCCATACCAAGAAAGAAAATACACAGACACCCACAGGTTCTCTCCCAGGCACATCTGAGCTTCTTTAATGACCAATAATTGTATTTGTGACGATTGCCTTTCTAAGAACACGCCTTATAATTTCATTAGCGCTCGCATATCTGGAGTGAAAATGTTAAGAAAATTTCAAGATAAATTGGCTAAATGCTCTTAAAAAGTCATCAAAGGAGATTGATTAAACAAACAGCTGCGAAGGGAAAGCCTTAACTCTCAGAAGCAGAGACTCACAAGTTATCGCTTTGTTGGGTTCTTTCAATCTTGGCTTCATTCAATGTGATAATCCATCATTTAGGAGAAGAAAGTAGTAATAAAATTGCAAAAAAATGTAAACCATGGAAAGTAAGGAGATGGAACCTCTTGGTAGGACATCTTATCATATTCTCCAGTAATAATGCTTGATAAATAGTTCTTGTAAAGGTTTGTACTTCAAAGTCATATTAAAAAATGTGTAATCAATAGAAAAGCATAAAAATACTGGTACATTCATCATCAGGATGTAAAACTAAACTTGGCTTGGCACCAATATTCAGACACAGATATTGAAGCAATGGAGCCAACATTGTAATGTAGAAGATAGCTGGGGGACAAAAATCACAGTAGGGTCTTATCCGATAAAAGAGGAGGTGTAAAAGCTGAGAAATTGCTCACCTGGTACAGTTGTTGTGTACCACACAACAAGAAATGAGCTCAGGTAACTCAGCTGCTTCAGATCGACAGATAAATTAACCGTAAAGGGGCAGAAGAATGGATAATATGTGGTTCCTCTGTGCTGCTGAAAAAGATCCAATGAAAAATTTCAGGAGACACTTTATGATCAATGCGCTTCGAAGTCATTCGAGGATATAAGCTGACTGTGGTGTCTGGTGACTTCGGAACATATTATTATATCATACCACATAATATTATCCATAACGTTGTAATGTAGTCATGTGCCCATTAAAGTAATGTAAGTGTAAAGGTTCGTCGGATGCAATAAACAGCAGGAGACAGAGAAGGGAGGTAACAGGAATTTACTTAGGCAATTACGGAATACGAATTCAAAGAAACCTCCACGCAGGGAGGTGATTAGGCAAATAGTGAACTGCACAATAAACGTAACAAGAAGGGGAAAAGTGAAGGTAATGACTTATCAATTGGAGTTCTTGTTGGTGAGCGGTTGAGACAGCAATCCGTGAACAAAGTCTCTGGCTCTGCTGTGTAGAAACGAGATGCACTGTCTCCTGACCATGCCGAAATATCCGGATCCGTTGGTCTTGAGTCCATTGGAGCATGGGTACAGTTCCTTCTGCTGGTTCCTCAAGGATGACAAGGTACACCGGGAGCACAACGCTGTGCAGGCCGCAGGAGTGACAAGGCCTTGCACGGAACCAAAAAGTTCAGGAGAAGACGGTACGTCTGCTGCACTGCACGTTATGGGTCTGATTCGTGGAGGGACACTCTGTAAAGGGATAGAGAGTCAGACAGTCTGTAAAGAGCTGGCATCAGTGGCAGTAGTTGAGTAGAGGGAGTCAACCTTCTTCCTGCTCTGTAATTGCCTTCCCGCCAAGTCTCTCTCCTTCCCACACTCAGCTCCTTTTATGTCCCCCACGCCACCTTCTGTCAGATGCTCAGGCTTTCCTCCACACAGACAAGTCGTCCCCCTGCAACAGTGATGACGGCCCCGATAGTTCTGGCCCCAGAGTGTTTCTTGAACCTGTAATACTGCTCCTGTTCATCTCCTCACATATGCACCACCAAAAACATATACATTCCAGTCCAGCTATGAAAATGGTTTCACTTTATCGTAAAAGTTCAGCAGCCATCATTTTTTACTTTTTCATTGATGTGGCCTTAACAAACCCTGTTTATGTGGAAAAAGTTGGATTACCTTCAAAGCTGTTTTTGGATACCAAATAAGTGTTGAGTTTTTGCAGTTATGTCATAAAAGCTAAGGAAATTTGTTAATTTTTGCATGCATTTATTACATTTTATGATATTCGTTTAAGTTCCATTAATATAGAAGTCTGGCATTACCCATCTTCCCTCACACCCTTCACAAACATTGTATACCCTTATAGGCAATAGATTTATTGAGGTCAATACTTGCATGGCCATTTCCTTACCTATGCATGTCTCAACTATTTATTGGACTTTTTCTTTTTTTTCTCTCCTTGAAGTGTGGTTACACTGCCTGACGCATCACTGCTTTCTCCAATAGTTCCCTAATGCACTGCTCCATAATATCAAATTATGGGTGGAGCATCATGAATGAGGACTTTTATGCCGGCTCTGCATGGGAGGATGATATATGAGACCCAAAGTTAAATTACCTGCAACCTCTAGATAAAGAAAGGATGTATTAAAAGGAATCTGTCACAAGGTTTTTGCTACTCGTCTGAGAGCAGCATAGTGTAGGAAAAGACCCTGATTCCAATGATATATCACTTAGATTACTGGGTGCAACAGTTAAGACACAATAAGAGTTTTTAGATGTAGCAGTGAAGCAGAGCTGAGGAAGCTAACCCCGCCCACACCAAGTTCTCTATGTACATTGTATATTGACAGTGAGCTGCTTATCAGAGGAGGGGGTGTTGTTACACCAATTGGCATGAGGGAGCTAGTCTGGGTAATGATAATCTCCTGGTGATAAAACCTTCATTATATGGAAACAACAACACATAGTCTAAGAGACACATCTCAGAAATCTGTGTATAAGCCTCAAATCATTCGGTCTTAAAATTACATACCAAAAATCTTCTGACAGGTTATCTTTAATACAAATGTGCTCGGCCTCATAGACTAACATTGGTCTGGGTGTGAGCCGATGTTTTGTCAGATCGCACTTGGACTGATAATACGGCCGTTTGCATCTGATATAAAGCTATTTATACTAAAACTAAATGTCGGGCATTTTAGCGATCACCATATGGGACAACCTTGAATAGTGATCATGCAGCTTGGGTCATATCATTCTTCAGACCCAGCCAAATAATACTGAAGTATGGGTGCGTAGGCAGATTTGTGTTTTCTCCGTAAAAGTTTCCAAATTGAATCTCAATTGAAGTGATGATAATAAGATTAAGCATAAACCTCTAGTTTATTATGGAAACAGCAATAAAGATTAAATATTAAACATGACTTTTAATAGAGAAGAGTGGAATAGTTTTTTCTTCCAACATGACAAGTTTTCATTGATTTATAGACGAAGAATATGTCGCTGAATGAGTGTAGAAGAAAGGATGAAGGATGGAGCTGTCTTCTAGAAGTTACTGAAGTGCAGACAGCGGTGGGACTGATAGTATCAGGACAATGTCATATACTAGAGAATAAAGGAAAAGAATCAAGTTGATTATAGTGATTTGTAGAAGTCGTTCTGCTAGTTATGGCTGCCTCTTATTGTTGGCGGAGTACAATAAAAATAATCAGTTTATTAGACACTTAATATTAAGGCATGAATTAATCCATGACTGCCACTGGTTTACCAATTCTCCATTCAACGTAACTATTAACGAACCTGTAAAGATGAACAATCCCTGTCCATTTGTCTAATATGTGCATATGGAGGTCGCGGGTTGATGCTCCTCTGAGGCAGATCAGGCGGCTGCCCAAGTACTTTCTGGTGGACCCAGCTGCTTCACAATAAGGCTGGTATCTTTTCTCATACATCAAAAACGATATGTATTATTTTTCAGTGCGCTCAACCCATTTTTGGTCTTTGTGTCAGTTTTTACAATCCTTGTTGCATCTAATTAAAATAAAATAAAATTGTCCTTAGCTTCTCTTACTTTTTAGACTATCTGGGTTTTTTCATGGCATGATTGATTTGAGTTGACAACTTTAATCCACAACTTTGCTTAAAGTAGAGAATGTCACCCTTTTTTTCCTTGAGCACAATCTCCAAAATAGGAATTGTGCAAGGGCACATGGATTTAAATGGCTCCATGATGTACGATCCATGAGTAAAAATAATGGATAACTCACCTATAAAGAAAACTGTGTGAAAGAGCCCCAAGGGTCATTCATTTAAAGGTAACCTAACTAATGGTTTTTATACCCCAAATTAATGCCATCTATGTCAAGGCGCTGTGATGCTGATTACCACCATGCCTTGATTTAAAGCCCTGTTCACATGTTCAGTATTTGGTCAGTAATTTCCATCAGTATTTGTAAGCCACAACCAGGAGTGGGTGATAAATACAGAAGTAGTGACGTGTTTCTATGATAATTTTCCACTGATAGTTCCTCTCCTGGATTTAGCTTACAAATACTGATGTGAAAAACTGACCAAATACTGAACGTGTGAACATGGCCTTGGAAACATGAGTTTACATTTTAGAGAAATTTATTGTTGAATTGTCATGTAAATGAGCTTTAAGCTGAGTGGGAGGGCACTGCGCTTAAAGCCCTGCTGCCTCCTTTCACTATTCCTGCCCGCCGCCTATCTTCTGTCAGTGATTGACAGGTCAATCTTCTTTCAGTAAACTGCTTTTCCCACCTGAGATTCACCGCAAGCGTTGTCATTCTCCGGGGTGGTGAATGCATAGTAAGGTCCTGATGAAGAAGACTGTCAGTGTCCGATGCGTTCTTCAAAGTTTGTGGAAGGGTCCAAACAATGACAGCCTTTTTTATTAAGACAACTAGTGTGGCAACGAGCAACAAGAGTGAGGAAGATGGTCAATGTCTGGCATAATCTGCAAGCAAGCATTGGCCCAGGAATGATTGCCTTCCCGGATCTAAAGCAAGTGCAGAGCACTGAAAAAAGAAAGTGCCCTGTCAATCATCAACATCAGACAGGTGGTGGGAGGGGAATAAGGAAGAGAGGCAGCAGGCTTGTAAGTGTAGTGTTTGCCCACAGTACTTGCGACTTTTTTGCATACTAATTCTACCAAGCATTTCTCTGAACTGTAAATCTTAGTTTCTTAAATCAAACTATAGATGTAATCAGCATTACAACGCCTTTACATAGATGGAATTAGTTTGGGGTATGGAAACCTGATGACAGCTTCCCTTTAATATGTTTTTATTATGCTTGTATTACATACATTTAGCATACCATAAATTACTGTAACACTATTTGTACAATCTTTTAACTATGTGAATGATGAACAAACGAGTCTCTAATTCAATGGCCTAGGGGATGCTAATTTAGATATTGTCATTCCATGGGTTTTCGTAGTCTCTAATTGCTGGACTCATCTGTTTAAGCACAGAATCATCCAACCGTGCAGAAGTTCATGCTTATGCTTAGATTTTGGGTTATTGCACATTGCAAAGGAAGAAACAAGTAAAAAAAAAATTTTTTTTATTAATTAAGCAAAATGTTTGTCTTAAAGGGAATCTGTCAGTAAGATCAATCATCTAAAATGTAAATATGGGCAGGATAGTCTTTGAAATACAAATCCATCAGCCCATCTATATCCTCTATCTGTTGATAAATTCCTGAATAGTTGGCTTTTTAATCATATGCCAACGAGACATTAGGTGCATCAGAGCATTTCATGAGCTACTGCTTCCCGATGTTGTATCCCCATCCAGCAACAGCCTCTTTAGATTGATTGAAAGTTCACTGTCTGATTTCCTTGCCTGGTGCCTAATAACACTTAGACAGTGAACTAACAATCAAGCTAAAGAGGCTACACCTCGGAAGTGCTATGTCAAGCCAAAAGCACTTAATACCTCATTTGCATCTGAATGAAAATGCTAATTACTTGGAAATGCAGCAACAGATAAAAGGTATAAAGTGGTCAATGGATTTACAATTCAAAGACCTACATGTTTCAATATACATGTGACATTACATTAGCCTAAAAAAATCTTTAGAGTAAATAAACTTTAATGTATTTATTTTCAATTTAAGCTGGAAAAGTATTTTTAAAGCATTTAGGGTTAAAGAAACACTTCCATCAAAAACTTTATCCTTTCAATATATTAGTCATCATATTACATGGCACTCTGCCCTTACAATTGCTCATTTTGCTTTTCTATACACTTAATTCTTCTGTTTTCCATAAGGACTATGACATCACAAGATTAAAAACTGATACGCTCTAAGTAGAAACAGGAGGTCAATTTTCTCTGCACAAGTCGATAGTCACTGTAAAATTCTATGGCAGGGTTTCCTTCAGAACAAAGCCACAGTCAAAAAAGACATGGAGAATACTACTATTGGTTATCTCTTCTAACAAAGAAATAAGAATTAAATCAATTTTCATCTTAAAGAAGCACTCCTCCCATCAAAATATTTTTCCTCTTAATATATTGCAATCATCATATTATAGAGCACTATGAATTTAAAATGGCTCATTTTGCCCTTCTACCCAGCTAATTCTTCTCTTTCCATTAGGTCTATAACATAAACATGATTAAAACTAATGAGCTGAATCCATGTAAGATCTATGTAGAAAAAGGAAGTCTACTTTCTTTGTATGAGTTGTAAGTCACTGCAAAAGTCTCTGGCAGGGTTAGAAGGGAACAGTTGGATCGGTAGGTGAAGAAAGGAATGATTTCTCCAGGCATAAGAGTTCATGTGTCTACATAGAGCAGAGAAAATAATTAATTGGGTAGAAAGGCAAAATGAGCAATTGTAAGTGCACAGTGCTATATAATATGATGTCTGTAATATAATATGATGTCCTTCACGACCTTTGAAATACCCATACGCCATGGTCGGGTAGGGGTTCCTGATCTTTGGTGTATGGGTACATCATGGCAATTGTGTGTGCATAGGAACTGTGTCTGATCGAACGCCACAGGAAGCTCGGCATACGTGATAGCTGAGCCCCGGCTGTCCCTGCCAGGTGTGGATCCCGCACCAGCTCTGGCTGTTTTACCTCCTAAATGCCATGATCGATATTAATAGCAAAATAAGGGAGGGTAGGAGAAGGAGGGGGCTCCCTCTCCCGTACGATCGGCGCTCATGATGTGATCCCAAGGGCCTGATCGTTGTCATGGCAAACTGAGGTCATCAGTACGACCTCCAAATTAGCCAGCTATGGCAAGCCTGTTCGATTATGCTAGGAGCATGGCCTAAGAGGCTTTGGTGAGTGAAATATTGACAGATATAATGCACTGCAATGCACTATAATAGCGATCAGGCTAATAAAAGTTAAAGTACGATAGAGGGACCAAGTAAAAAAAATAAAAAAATAAAATAAAAAAAAGCTCCATCAGGTTAGAAATAAAAAGGCTATAACTCTCAGAATATAGTGATGGAAAAACAATTATTTTTTTCACAAAATAGATTTTATTGTGTAAAAGTGGCAAAACAAAAGAAAATGATATAAATGTGGTTTTACTGCAATCGTACTGACCTGAAGATTGAAGGCACCCTTTACCATATAGTGGACAGCATAAAACCCCCCTAAAAAAATTCCGTAATTGCTGGTTTTTGTTCATTCTAACTCCCAAAAATTGGAATAGAAAGTGATCCATAAAGGTTATGTGCCCAAAAATAAGGAAACAGTGACTGTGAAGGGAGAATCACACAATATGGTATAGGAGACAGTAAAATCAATAGTTTTGGTCACCTTGGGTGGTTGTATGAAGACCGCTGCCCCGTGTCTAGTGGGAAACATCCACTAGATGGATATTACCTAAACAGGATAAAAAACAATTTAAAACTTGGCTGTGCTGCTGGAACGAAGTCTCTTGCTGCGATATTCTTAGTGGGTTCTTTATTATCCACAATGCATTTTAATGCTGTACTGGCATTCTTATAGTGTGTAAAGTGTAAATGTAACACTTTATAAATACCAGGACGGCATTGAAACACGTAGTGAATGATAAAGAACCATCTAAGAATATCGCAGCAAGAGACTTCTTCTTTGCAGCAGAGCAGCCAATTTTTAAACATGTTTTTATCCTGTTTCGGGAATGTGCCCAATAATGGTACTAATAAAAAAAATCAACTCGTCCCGCAAAATATAAGACCTAACATGTCCCTGCCGACAGAAATATAAAAAATGATGCTTCTCAAAATATGGAAACGCAAAAAACTGCTTTTTGCAAATAAGAGTCTTATTGTGTGACAGCAACCAAACATAAAAAAGAAATCAATCTCATATAGCTGTAATTTCACTGACCAAAAGAATAAGGTTGTCTAATCACTTATAACACACAAGAAACGGCATAAAAAAGTAAACCAATTCTTGACCTACTGTTGATTTGTTTATTCTGCCTCCCAAAAATCGCAGCAAGGCTCTGCTCACATGTATCGTGTGCTCTGCGCACAACAGGTCCCAGTATGCCTAAACCACATTTAAAGTACACATGTTTGCATTTCTGTAGAGATGAGATCCCACTTAATTTATGGGGTGCGTGTCTCCAGAAGCACTAGCTGGGTATAATGTATGTGCACTACAATGTAAGGGTACTACTGTACAATATACTGGGCACTGCAATGTATGGGCACTACAATGGCAGGTTTGCAATTTTCACTCAGCAACATACACTGCTACTTGTTCCTGGAAAACCCCCATGTAGTCAAAATCATCACTACACCTGTACATAAATTACTAGAGAGATGTAATTTCCAAAATGGGGTCACTTGTACTCCAGAATTCAATTGGCGCTCCTTCCCTTCTGAGCCTTGCCATGTGCCCAAAGAGTGGCTTTCCACCATATATGGGGTATCGGCAAACTCGGGAGAAATAGCACAACAGATTTTGGAGTCCATTTTCTCCTCTTACCTCTTGTGAACAGGAAATAATTAGGGCTAAAGCAACATTTTAGCGGGAAAAATTTATTTTGTCATTTTCACAGCTCAACGTTATAAAATTCTGTGAGACACCTGCAGGATCAAGATGCTCACCACGTCTCTATATAAATTCCATGAGGGTTGTAGTTTACCAAAAGGGTTCTCTTGGGTGGCATTTCCACTGTTTAGACACCAGGGACTCTGCAAATGAGACATGATGTCCTCTATCTTTTCCAGCCAATTTTACGCTCCAAAAGTTGAATGGTGCTCTGACCTTCCAAGCTCTGCCATGCGGCAAAACAATAGTTTTAGACCACATATAGGGTATTATTGTAAAATCATAGAATGTTAAAGTTGAAAGGGCCCTCAAGGGTCATCGTGTCCAACCCCCTGCTCAATGCAGGGCAGGATTCACTAAACCATCTCAGACAGATGTCTGTCCAGCCTCTGTTTGAAGACTTCCATTGAAGGAGAGCTCACCACCTCTCGTGGCAGCCTGTTCCACTCATTAATCACCCTCACTGTCAAAAAGTTTTTCCTAATATCTAATCTGTATCTTCTCTTTTTCAGAGTCATTCCATTGCTTCTCGTGTTTCCATGTGCAAATGAGAATAAGGATGATCCCTCCATACCATGACATCCCTTCAGAAATTTGTAGACAGCTATTAAGTCTACTCTTAGACTTCTTTTTAACAAGCTAAACATTCCTAGATCCTTTAACCGTTCCTCGTAGGACATACTTTGCAGTCCACTCATCCTGGTAGCTCTTCTCTGAGTTTGCTCCTGTTTATCGATGCCTTTTTTTAAATGTGGAGCCCAGAACTGGACACAGTATTACAGATGAAGCCTGACCATGGAGGAGTAGAGGGGGGTAATTACTTCATGTGATATAGACTCTATGTTTCTCTTCAGAGGCGTAACTAAAGGTTCAGCTCAGGGGGACCGAGACATCTGAGTGGGGCCCTAACCCCTGAATACAACTACGGTGGCACATCGGGTAATGCTCGGGTGACTCGCACTGGCAGTGACCCGATCTGTTTAAAAGTTCAAGCAGCCACCATTAATCTATTGTTCCTCAGATAGAGACTGCAGATACAGAACAAGAATCCGGCAGGGTCTTATCAAGAGGGGAGCAGAGTCCTGCCACCTCCTCACTGCACATGGCAGACATCTCCGGCTGGTACAGGCAGAAGTCTGAGCTGTTACTTATAGCACCACTGTCCTGCCCTGCTCCTCTCTGGATGGAAGACGCAGCACTGTGTGTCCTGACTTCTCTGCAGCAGATATGGTCACACAGCATGCAATGTGGGCATGTTTGCTGTATACTGAAGACAGCTATCACAACAGTCCAGGCACCCAGCGTCCCAGGGGGGACATGAGCTCCTCTGCCTTTCCCTGGCCATTGCCCACATAGTGCAGGGAGATTGTGACTCCCTGCTCTACCACAAAGCTTAACTATATCGGCGGGCTGTGCACGTTGATATAATTAAAGGTAGTGTAGCTCCGGGTGGGCCCCTGTGAGCAATGGGCTCAGGGCCACTGCACCCTTTGCCCTCCTTGTAGCTATGCTACTGTTTCTCTTAAAACATCCTAGAACTGTATGTATTTTTTGCTGCAGCATCACACTGTTGACTCCTGTGCCATCTGTGATCTATCAGTGTACCCAGAACATTTTAACATATGATGTTGCTCAGTTCTATTCTTCCCATTCTGAAGATGTAACTGTCATTTTCTTTTCTAGATGGAGAATCTTGAATTTCTCACTGTTAAATACCATTCTATTAGTCACTGCCAAATGTTCAAGCTTATCTAGATCCTTCTGAATCCTTTCTCTGCCTTCTCTAGTGTTAGCTATCTCTCCTATCTTCACTCCTATCTTCACATTGTCTGCAAATTTCATTAGTTTCCCTTCAACACTGGGGTCAGGACAGAGCCTTGTGGTACCCCATTTAAATCACTCTTCCAATTGTATGTGCAACAATTTATTACCACTGTTTGAGTACGATCACTGAGCCAGTAAAGGGCCCGTCTCACATAACGAGATCGCTACCGAGAGCGCTGCTAAACAGCGATCTCAGCAGC
>VIAB01003534.1:26639-36793 GCA_009801035.1 Oophaga pumilio
GGCTCTTTCGCCCGGGGCCCATAAAAACCTGGTGCCGGCCCTGGACCCACAAAGCCGTGGCAGCTTACAACAGGGGGGTACTACTGGTAGGCAGGTGCAGGATTAGGCACCAGCAGGAGTGGTACAGGAACACAGGACGTCCACAGGTACGAGATCACTGGTGCAGGTTCAGGCGGATCAGGAGCAGGACTAGGCACTGTCTTTGTGCTGCAATATTCAGTTAGTGTTTCTGTCCCCCCTCCAGTTCTTTTTCGTGCTGGGCGGGTGGAGACATACATTTAAATAAAATTTTCTTTAATTTGAAAAAGAATTCTTTAAAAGTTTAAGGCATATTTGCCCCAATGTCTGATGCTTTCGTAATGTTGAGTACCTAATAGAGTATCACTCGCTGTAATCCCTAGTGTGACACATGGCACTACTGTATTACTAGGGTTTTAAACAGAAAACTAGCAGAAATCTTTTGTAAATCAGAGACCTTGTCGGGAGATATACCGAAAAATTTTATAAATGTGTTTCTGCTTCCTGTTGATTTTGCCAGAATGTGCGGTAGTTCATTTTGATTGCCCTTATTACTAAGGGCCTCACAGAAAGGCCTGGCTGCTGCAGCTTCAGCAGGTATACAAGGTTACACATAAAACATGATGTATCAGGATCGTTAATGACTAAGTTCCTACATAGCATTTGGTATCTCACAGAGGTCCTGAAAGGCACATTTGGAGTTCGGAAACTAGATAAATAAATTTAACTATCTTATCTTTCTTCATAACAAAGTGGCCTTTTCTCTGAATATCCGTGTTTTGTCAGTCTTTATAAATATATTATTATATAACTTGGATGAGTTTGTCTTGGCATATATTTGACAAAAGTAGCAATCTCCATGGGGAAGATTCTTTCGGTAAAGACGTGTTATACACTAATACACTTAGTTTCCTTGCTCACTTGGATGTTTTGCTATAAAGATGGAGAGTCACATTGCACTTGAACTTTTCAGAGTGTATTTTGCCATTTCTTTGTGTTTGTGACATTTTGAATAAAATTTATATATTAAAAAATGTGATTTATCTTCCATAAAGATTCTGTATATGCTTTTCTGTTTCAGAGAATGAAACTCTCTGCGTCTTTTCACCATCATCGGAGTTTCCCAAAGGGCTATTCACAGAACAGGAGAGAAGAGATGGCGGAATCATCATTCATTTTCTAGTCATTATATACATGTTTCTAGCTGTTGCCATTGTCTGTGATGAGTATTTCATCCCTTCCCTTGAACTCATCAGTGAACGTAAGTGATGGATAGTGGTGAACATTTTAGCACTTCTATAATGATCTTTGAACAAAATAAACAGCATGTATGTAAGTACTTGGATAAGAATACAGTACTTAACCAGAGCTTGCATGGGTTTTAAGCAAACAAGTCATGCCAGACTAATCTAATTTCCTTCTATGATGAAATCACTGACTGAGTGGATCAGGGAAATGTGGTATATATAGTATATCTCGACGTCAGCAAAGCATTTGATAAAGTATCTCATACTATCCTTATTGAAAAAATGACCAAGTATGGGATTGACAAGGCTACGGGTTGGTTCATAACTGGCTCCGTGATGGTACTCAACGAGTGGTAATAAAGGGTTGCACATCCAATTGGAAGAATGTTTCAAGTGGGGTATCACAAGGCTCTGTCCTGGCCCCAGTATTGTTCAACATTTTTATAAATTATCTACATAAGGGAACTGAAGGTAAACTAATCAAATTTGCAGACAATGCAAAGCTCGGTGGGATTCGTAACACTAGAGAAGACCTAGAAAGGGTTCAGAAGGATCTAGATTAGATTGAACAATGGGCAGCGACTAATAGAATGGTATTTAACCAGGAGAAATGCAAGATTCTACATCTGGGCAAGAAAAATAAATATTACATCTACAGAATGGGAGCAATAGAACTAAGCAACAGCACGTGTGAATAAGACTTGGGTATACTAATAGATCACAGACTGCAGATGAGTCAACAGTTCTACAATATAAAAAGAGAAGCGCAGAGTCTAGATGACGTGAAGTACTTATCCCCTGCTACTCCTCCTTGGTCATGCCGCATCTGGAATACTGTGTCCAGTTCTGGGCACATTTTAAAAGACATTGAAAAACAAGCAAGTTCGGTGAAGAGCTACCAGGATGCTGAATGGACTGCAAAGTACTGTATGTCCTACGAGGATCTGGGAATGTTTAGTTTGAAAGAAAGAAGGCTAAGAGGAGACTTAATAGCTGTCTACAATTATCTGAAGGGATGTCACAATGTAGAAGGATCATCCGTATTCTCATTTGCTCATGGAAACACAAAAAGCAATGGAATGAAACTGAAAAGAAGAAGATACAGATTAGATATTAGAAAAAATTTTTTGACAGCGTGATCAATGATTGGAACAGGCTGCCACGATGACCTTGGAGGTCTCTTTCAACTCTAACATTCTATGATTCTATGACCATATCAAGTTACAGATGAATCTTCAAGACTCTGGTTTGGCTGCAGCTGAAGTAAACTACTCATTTTTTTTATTTAGTATTAGTACTGTATGTTACCATTAAAACTAAAAATATAAGTTGTACTTAGAATTGCAAGATAACATTGCACTAAAGTTTGACTGAAGCGTTAGCTTAGGCTAGTTTCACATTTGCGTCGTGCGCTGTGCATCGTGTGCAATTAAAAACGCGTGCAAAAACGCATACAAGCGCTTGCAAGCGCATGGTTTTTTAACGCATCAATGTACGCATAACGACAAAAAAACGCAGTGTTTGCATTAGTTATCAAGCATTTTTCCATGCGTTTGCGTTTTTTAGGCGCATGCTTTCTTAAAGTGTCATATTTCCACAGGAGGAAAATCCTTGAAACAGACTCCACCAATGGGACACCAGTGGGCGAGTTTCATGGGACTTCTTTATATTAGACCTTGTTACAACTGAATTCTTCAGATTTTGCTGCTGTTTCCTGTGTCACCATGGATCTGCATTGGGAGAGTTTTCACTTCAACTTGGATCTGGACATCGCTCTGTTTCTGGCTTTTGCATTTGCTTGCCAGCAACAAAGGGAGAAAGAGAGACAGCGAAGACGCCAGCGGCTGCGTTTTTGGAGACATCCGATTATTGAAGTCCAGGAGAGCCGTGGAGCGTACCACACCCTCTTCAGCGAGCTCCAGGCAAACTCGGTGAAATTTAATGACTATACCCTGAGGTTCCAAGAAAGCTTCATGTATTTGCTTGGTCGTCTTGAAGGAGCCATCTGGAGACAGGACACACAGCTCCATCCTGCCATTCCTCCTGAGGAACGGCTCCTGGTCACATTACGGTATGTAATATTTAAAAACCAATGCGTGCATAATTGTTTTTGTTCTGCCATTTACTAAAAGCCTGCAGAATTATAGTTCTGCCATGTACAGAAATTTTTTTCATGTCAGTGTTTTGCCAAAGCGTAGACAATCACAATTTTTCTTCCTCTGTTTTGCAGATTCCTGGCTTCTGGCGAGACCCTATCTTCACTCCACTTCCAGTACCTGCTTGGAATCTCCACCTTGTCAGGAATAGTTGCGGACACCTGCAGGGCTTTGTGGGACGTTCTCTGTCCTGAAATTATGCCCCTGCCCACCGCGAAAAAGTGGATTGAAATATGTGATCAATTCCTGACAGTCTGCAATTTCCCCAACTGTTTGGGAGCGGTGGATGGGAAACACATCAGGATAACAAAACCCCAAAAAGTGGATCGGAGTATAATTATAAAAAGTACTTTTCTACAGTACTCATGGCCATTGCGGATGCAGACTGTCGGTTTATTGCGGTTTACATTGGGGCATTTGACCAAGGTAGTGACTCTCAGACTTTTAAGAACTCGGTCATGGGCCGTAGGTTGTATGGCAACCATTTTAATTTCCCCCTGCCACGGCCTCTTCCCCACACCGAAGGTCCGCCACTGCCATTTGTAATGGTTGGGGATGAGGCCTTTCAAATGTGCACAAACCTGCTGAAACCCTACTCCAGCCGGGACTTGGACCACACAAGAAAAATCTTTAATTACAGACTCACAAGGGCACGAAGAACTGTAGAGTGTGCCTTTGGGATTCTTGTGTCCAGATGGCGCATTCTCAGCACAGCCAGTAATCTTAAACTTGAAACAGTGGATGAGGTGGTGAAAGCCTGTGTGGTTCTTCACAATTTTGTGATGGCTAAAGAGCACCCTAACTTCGAACTAGATAAACCAGCTGCCAACCCATTGCCTGATTTCACTCAGCACCCTCTCAGGTCATCAGTTGAAGTTGGCCAAATGAGGGACCAATTTGCGGCCTACTTTATATCTGATATGGGACGTGTGTCATGGCAAGATCAAATGGTGTAAAAAAAATTTTTTATTGTCTGTATGTTAATAAAAAACCAGTTTTGATACCTGTAACGAGTGCACTATGTCTTTATACACTCCAATACAATAATCACCTGCCCCGGTGTCCCAGTGAAGTCAGGATGCTGTGTTTTGTGCATCCTGACTTTACTAGGCCTCCTTACCAGGTGAGTCTACAGAGAAAAGTTGCATGACCTTCATCATCTCTCCAGTCTGTGTTCAATAAGGCAGATTGCAGCGACGGTGGAGATAATCCAACTAATATTTATCACCTGGCCTGATGTTACAAATAGTGATTTTGGGATGCACTAGCATCCTTCACTCTTTATGACACCTGACCATACGAGTATAAATATTATCTCCACTGTGGCTTCAGTATGCACGCAGACTGGAGAGATGATAAAGTTTATACAACTTCTGCAATCCCCTGGCCTGGTGTCATGCTGAAGTGAGAATGTAAAAAAAAAACATCCTGACTTCAGAATTTAATGACACCTGTGCAGGTGAATACACATATGAGTTAACCACCAGCATCTCTCCAGTTTGCGTGCAATAGATGATGCAGACTGAAGCGATGCTGCAGATGACAACTCATAGGTATAGTCACCTGGCCAGGTGTGATAAATAGTTATGATACCAGGCCAGGGTATTGTAGATATGACATGTATTTTCTCCATCATCTCTTCAGTTTATTCAACCACACACTAAATATAGGATGTGATTAATTACAAGGTATATCTACAATACCCTGGCCTTGTGTCACAAAGAGTGAAATGTTGATGGGCAAAACACACCATCCTCAATTCACTTTTTATGATACCTGGCAAGGTGAGAATAGATATGCCTTGCACTCACCAACATCCTCTATTCAGTCTACTAATATTTGTATACTGAAGTGACTGGTGGTGAAAATAAAAGTCATATATTTGTGTTTTTGACAACACATAGCTCCAGGACTGACACAAGAAGCATGGGATTAGAGCTATGTGGTGGCAAAATCACAAAGTGTACGGCGCAGCGTGTGTACGGCGCTGTGTATGTAGGCGGCGAAAGACACAATTAAACCAAACAGTTGGAAAAAAAAAGAACATTTATTTTTAGACAAACAAAAAAATAATTACCGGGAGCGACGTTTGGGGGAAGATGGTGGGAACTTGGTGGTGTGGAGGGACGAGGAATGACTTAAGGTTGGCGACGAAGGGGTTCGAGGGGAAGGGGCGACGAAAGTTGTGGGGGAAGGCAGCGGGTCAGACACAGTGGGAGGTGAGGGGGAAGGGAGGACAAAAGTTTTTAATTCCTTGTGCATTCGTCGTGCAGTCTTTGTGCTCTCCTTTTTTCTCTTTGAGCTGGGTGACCTCCGGGAACTTGGTGACCTCTGGGAACTGGGGGACCTCCTGCCAGGGTCCGTGGTCCTGAATACCGAGTGAGAGTCCACCAGCTGCTGCTCGGTGGTGGTGGCGGTCCTGGAGGTGGAGGAGGTCCAAGCAGGGGTGGAGGATGTCCATGCAGGAGCAGCGCTTGGCATGGTGGTGGTGGGGGAGTGTCCAGCTGTAGTGGGACTTGGTGTCGTGTAGTGGCATGGCTAGGAATGCTGGTGGCCGTGCAGTGGTATGCAGCAGAAGTCGGTAGTGAAGTGAAGCGAGTGAGTGGTGGCACGGGTGGAAAAGGCACCACTGGCTGCTTCACGTACCGACTGCTGCATAGCCTGCATGTAAGAAGTGTTGCAGGCCTGCTTCAGTCAGCTGGAGATCAGGACTAAGGTGTTCCGCCATACCCTGTTCAATTTGGTTAAAAAAATGGTACGCTGGTCTGTTGAGGTCGGCTTCAAGACGGTCAAGGCGACGCTCAACAGACTGTTCCTCACCGCCTTGAGGCCATTTTGAAAAACCGTGCTCAAGTGAATGAACTCGGGCATGAGATTCCTATCCGAGGCCTTCTACCTCTGACGGGAAGTGCCCGCAAAACCAGTGGCAGAGACCTGGGACAGGGAAACACCTGATGGACCAGCTTCCCTGGTCTCCAGCTTGCTGTGTTGCCGACCCACAAGGTGCTTCTTGGCTGGTGGATGGCTGGGACTGGTCCAAGGCAGCTCGCTGAAGGACCGCTCCAGGACCAGGTTGCAGGGTGTTGCTCCAGGTGCTGTGAAAATAAAATACATTAGTATCATGCATTTACAATAGTAAAAGCGCCAACTCCTGTGGAATAGAAAAACAGAGTAAACACAATACAATACAACAACAAAATACTTACGCTCTGGTGGCAAGGACCGGTCTTAAGAAGGCCAACGCCCGATGGTAGCGATATTTTCCGGTGGTCCTTGCTGCAGCACCACTGGCAACCCGGTTCTCCTGCCTCAGGTCCCTGTTGAAGCGGTCCTTTATCGAGCGCCAACAGCTTCTGACCTTGTGCATTGTGGAAAAAAAAAAAAAAAATTAGACAATGCACTGTAGGCCGGGATAACACAAATGTGGAGTTACTAGCATCACACACAGTTGTGTGATCCCGGCCAAGGTCACTGCCGCATCACACAGCATTGAAATACTTATGAAATTCCTTGCGGACCCGGGTAGAGGGTTTGCCCCAGCCATCCATCAACGCTGCGGCCACATTCCAGAGCCGCCGGATCACCACGTCACAGTGCAGTGGATCCTGGCTGTCCCACAACGGGACTCGCTCCTGGACTAACTCTGTCAGGGCGTCATTGTCCAGGGCAAGTTCCTCATCCCGTTGTGGAGCCTAGAAAAGAAAGCAAAACATTAATCTTGGAAAGATTTGGAAATGAAAAAAATAGAAAACAAGACAAAATAGAAGCAAGATTGAATAGGAAAAACAGGCAAGAAAAAAGTCGGAAAAAAAAAAGAGTACAAGAGTCTATACTTACAGGCCGTCTCCCCGCCTGCACACGGACTGGCTGCTCCCGCTCTTCCTCTGCTGCCGTGGACGATGAGGTCTGAAAAAAAAAAAAACTTATTTGCCACATGTGTACATGCAACAGCAAATACTTACCCATCAGTATGGAAGGAAGGTACTCACTCCACCCTCTGCTTGGGCCAGTTTACCAGGGGCTGGAACATATTCATCTCCGGAAGACATACTGCAATAAAAAAAGAGACATTAGTACATAAAAAATTGAGAAAAAAGGAGAGAAAGACATTAGGTTTATACTCACATTATCACTGTTCTTCTAAGCTCTTTTTGTATAGCTGTCTCTCTGTAGCTTGCTGTAGAGTAGTGGACTGATCTGCCAACACCTTCTTTTATATGCACTACCCCCAAACAATGTTTCTTTGTTTAGGGGTGGTTTAAACCATTGTCTAGACATGTGTAATCTTTGACAACGCATGCGTACTAAAAAGCTGACGTTGCGCATGTCCAAGCGCACGCCAGCGATCCCATAGACTGTAATGTGTTGTTTTGGCGCATTCCGTGCGCAAAGCGAATGCATGCGTCTTTTTAACGACTTTGGGCGAACCAAAAAAGGCAACATGTTGCGTCGTGCGCGCCAAGGCGCTCACCTCGAAATAACGCATCTGCACGAAAACGCTGATGATAGCATGCAAACGCTAAACCATGCGCCCGCCATGTTAAACATAGGGGCACATGTGATCGGATGAGCACGATGCACTGCGCTAAAAAATCGCCAGAATGAATTTTCCTTAGACTAGAGGTTTTCCCGCCAGGAGGCTCGGCAATAATTGTTGCTTTTAACAGTTAAAAGAGCTGTCCTAAACCCAAAGTAATTTTCATCCTGAATCTCGATCTAGTTAATGCCATAATCTAAACTAATTTCTAATATACTTGAATGAACCCCTTCACAACCCATGATTTAAACTTGCTTCCTGTCGTGTCCCTGCCTTTGATACGGGCTCACATGCTGAGGTCTTCTCTTTCCCTGCACAATATGGTTGATTTAATCGTGACGTGGCACATCCATGACGCCTGTGCCTGTCATCGGGGCCGGCGTCACCACCCAGCACACCTTGCCAAGTGTCGGGGCCTTGGACAAACAGGGGGCCCACTCAGTGGCGTACTGCCAATGGCGACAGACCACGGGCACTATGGGGCCTGTGCATCATGGGGGCTGGCATTGGGGTACCCCCCGCATCATACTGTACCGCATCCTGGATGCTGATACAGTTGAAAACAATGATGGAAGAGGGAGCCATCCTGTGACGTCACTATAGCACGCCCTCTATTCCAATCAGGCTGAGGGACTTAGAGACTGTAGAGAACAGAGCAGCGGGGGGACAGGGAGAGGTGACTGTTTATTTTTAATGTATGGAGCACTATATGGAGCCCATTATACTGACTGCAGCAATATACAGTTATGCTCAAAAGTTTACATACCCCGGCAGAATTTTTTATTACTTGTCCTTTTTTTCAGAGAATATGAATGATAACCCCAAAACTTTTTCTCCACTCATGGTTAGTGGTTGGGTGAAGCTATTTATTGTCAAAGTACTGTGTTTTCTCTTTTTAAATCATAATGACAACCCAAAACATCCAAAAGTCCTGATCAAAACTTTACATACCCTGATGATTTTGGCCTGGTAACATGCACATAAGTTGACACAAATGGGTTTAAATGGCTACTAAAGGTAACATCCTCACCTGTAACCTGTTTGCTTGTAATCAGTGTATGTGCATAAAAGCTGAGTGAGTTTCTGGGATCCATACAGACTCTTGCATTTTTCATCCAGCCACTGACGTTTCTGGATTGTGAGTCATGGGGAAAGCAAAAGAACTGGCAATGGATCTACAGGAAAAGGTAGTTGAACTGTATAAAACAGGAAAGTGATACTGAAAGAAATTGATAATGGCAGTCAGCAGTGTTTAAACTGTGATTAACAAATGGAAAATCATGGGTTCTGTAAAAACAAAACCACAGTCAGGTAGACCAACAAAAATTTTGTTCACAACTACCAGGAAAATTGTTCGGGATGCAAAGAAAAACTAGCTGAGTGGCTGTTTCAAGATGCACAATAAGGAGGCACTTGAAGAAAAATGGACTGCATGGTCGAGTCACCAGAAGAAAGCCATTACTGCGCAGATGCCACAAAGTATCTCGCCTACAATACACAAAACATCACCGATACAAGTCTCAAAACTTCTGGAACAAGGTAATTTGGAGTGATGAGACCAAAATTGAACTTTTTGGCCATAAACGTTACATTTTGAGAGAGGTCAACAAGGCCTATGATGAAAGGAACACCATTTCTACTGTAAAGCACGGAGGTGAATCGCTGATGTTTTGGGGATGTGTGCGCTACAAAGGCACAGGAAACTTGATCAAAGTTGAAGGAAAGACGAATACAGTACGTTATCAGCAAATACTGCTGCACATGGGACGTACTTGGACGTTCCAACATGACAACAATCCAAAACACAAGGCCAAGTCAACCTATCCTTGGCTACAGCAGAACAAAGTGTGAAGGTTCTGGAGTGGCCATCTCCGTCTCCTGACCTCAATATCATTGCGCCACTCTGGGGAGATCTCAAGCTCGCAGTTCATGCTAGATGGCCCAGGAATTTACAGGAACTGGAGTCTTTTTGCCAAGAAGAGTGGTCAGCTTTACCATCTGAGAAAATAAAGAACCTCATCCACAACTACCACAAAAGACTTCAAGCTGTCATTGATGTTAGACTGGGCAATACACGTTATTAAGAAATGGGGTATGTAAACTTTTGATTAGGGTCATTTGGATGTTTTGGGTTGTCCTTATGAGTGTCCTTATAAGTGTTGGTGTTATCATTCATATTCTCTGAAAAAAGGCCAA
>VIAB01003534.1:48930-63065 GCA_009801035.1 Oophaga pumilio
GGATTTTACAGGTAAGTTCTTACCAAAATCCGTCTTTTACACAGTTTTCACCCTTTGCTTTGAAAAGGGTGAAATCTGAGATGAATTTCCCAAAAAGAAATTACATAATGCAGATCTTCTATTCAGAAATTTTCCACAATGTGTAAATGAGCTTTGCAATAGCTGTTACTATATTACGCTGCATTTATTCCTCACACGTTTCTGGTGGAATAAATAAATATGCAATTGTGAATCTAGCTTGCGCATTGTAGGAGAAACGGCCCCCGTAATTTATGGGAGTTACGTAGAGCTCTCAATACGTATGGATGGAGGGCTATAATGAGGGACAGTACGCACAGTGTTGTAAGTATGGTGGACCCAAGGTTTTCCACTCTGACACTGCCTTTTCAAGGCATTCAAGACAGTAGAGTTTTGCCTGTTATATGGGGTGTGATGGGGGTTGTTGGGACAGCTCTGGCTGTCACATGTAATGATTGATGGATGGCTGAAACCCACAACAGGAAAAAAATTATGCAGTTATACCATGTTTTTTCAGGCAGTAATAGCTACATGTAAGATCAGGGTAACACTGTATAACATTTTTTTTTAAAAAAACTAATTTTTGATTTTCTTTTATTAACCATAACTCAACTGTTTTGTGTGATTATACCCTTACGGAAAGAAAATGCTGTTCAATTTAACTGCAATGGAGATGGTGAAAGTGCTTAAATAAGTCTTCATACATAAAGAATGCCAGATCTAAAGCCAACAGTATTTACAATTCAGATACATATTCTATGTAATCCCCATTAATCGTATTTTTTTGCTTTGTTTTGCAGGTGTGTTTGTCACCAAGGGGGATATTGGAGTGAGCACTATTGTTGGCTCAGCTGTGTACAATCTCCTTGGGATATCTGCTGCCTGCTGCCTGTTATCATCTGCGGTATAGTACTCCGTACAGCTTTTCTTTTCAGCTTGTTGTATATTTTATAGAATATTTTATTGATACAAGAATACATGAAAATTGTATATCAGGAGTAAAATAAACATGACACATGTCATTACTTAAGGGTATGCCACACTAAACGAGATCGCAAACGAGATCGCTAACGAGATCACTAAAACGTCACTATTTAGCGATCTCGTTAGCGACCTCGTTGTGTGTGGCATGTAGCAACGATGTGGCCCCTGCTGCGATGTCGCTGATCGTTCACTAGCGTTCTGGACCGTTTTTTGATCGTTGGCGTCCCGCTGGTGAGCCTATATCGCTGTGTTTGGCACCTTTTGCGAACGACGAGCGACCTCGTTTGTGACGCATATGACTGTTTTGCGTCACGGAGTGGATCGCAATATCTGTAAGTTCTCTTTTGCGTCACAGAGAGGATCGCAGAAGTTGCAAAGCAGGCTAGCAGGACGCAGAGAGCAGGAGCGATGCTGGAAATTCCTATGAATCAGAAGCGCTCAGTACATGCTAATGACATCCTAACGACCGCCAAAGTCGTTAAAGAGATCGCTGACCGCTGATGTGTCGTTTATGAGATCTCCTGTTTGGCAGCTACTAGCGACCTGAAAGAGATCACACCAACGATTGCGTCGTTATCGTGATCGCTAACGAGATCGCTAAGTGTGGCAGTACCTTTAGTGATAAAACAATTGCTCCATATTATTGAAATATGAATGTAAGTAAAACGTGTTTAGTAATAAATCTGCTGTGCTCAGGACATTGTTCCAGTCACTGACATAATAATAATAATCTTTATTTTTATATAGCGCTAACATATTCCGCAGCGCTTTACAGTTTGCACACATTATCGTCGCTGTCCCCGAAGGGGCTCACAATCTAGATTCCCTATCTGTATGTTTTTGGAATGTGGGAGGAAACCGGAGAACCCGGAGGAAACCCACGCAAACACGGGGAGAATATACAAACTCCTTGCAGATGTTGTCCTTGGTGGGATTGGAATGACATACAGTCCTTACATCATTTTAGCTATCTGATGTTTAGAATGGATCAGAAAGCAATTTATGAAATTTGTATTCAACACAATATATACTGTAGAAAAACAGAAAACTGAGCCCCGGAGTATGACTTGAATAACATGCATGATGTAAAAGCATGTTCACATTGGCCATAGAAACAAACGAAGCCAAAGAAAAGTTAATGTGTGCATATACCCTAATGAAAATAAGTAAAAAAGCAAGTGCATTAAATAATTAACATTGGGATAGTCCCTCCAAAGCTGGGTGTCCGGTTGGGACACAACATACCCCACAATGTGCCCACTCCATAAATGATTAACCACTATGTCCGCTAAATATATAATTGGCCACTATATACCCAATGAATTTCTGGCTACTGAGCCCCCTCCCCTGAATATAAATTAAGCCACCACTGTGCCCCCTGAATAAACATGTAGCCACCACTGAGCCCCATGATAAACACTCGCCTCCAGTCAGACATTCCCATGTCTTTCTGCTCCCCTCTGAATGCTGCTGCTATCTTTAATGATATCCACATCTTAAGGACTCAGATCTAAATGAATATATCAGCAGCAGTGTAAGAAGCCATGATCCGATCTCTGCGTGGCACTGCATAAATGACAAATAAAACCGTCAGAATGTCTAAGGGGAGCTGGGGACCAGACCCGTTGGTGTCACTGGTGGTTATTCCGGGTCAGTTAAGTCTTTCTAGTGCCCACTACCATGCGGTGATGTCTAGTACTCTCAGCACGTATAGTCTTTTGGTAGATACAAGTTGAACCCTGTGTGATTCTATCTCTTCTTTAAAAGAAATCCTCTTTTTTTTCTTTTCTCTTGCACAGATTTGCAAGTTAACGTGTTGGCCCTTATTTCGTGATTGTGTTGCATATGCTGTTAGTGTAGGAGCAGTAATTGCCATAACATTTGACAATCGTATATACTGGTAAGTAACCTGTTGCAGTGTTCATGAATCTATATTTTTACCAATTAAAAGGCTTTTTCAATCCTTTTCTTGTTCTCCTTTTTAAAGGAGTGTTCCCATCACGGCTATTTCTGGGTGAAACATGGATATCTGCCTCTATACACCTGCCACCAAGGCAGCAGAGTGGGCTGCTAATTCTGTATACATAATTCCCTTCAGTTATGTAGGAATTAAGCTACATTCACACACCAGTTGTTACCGTAGCTATGCTTTCTGATTTTACCTCTGACAGCACACAGACCCAGAGTTTCATTGATGCAGGCACATCCATTTTAATAACAGAGCCATGTTTCTGATCCACAAGCTCACGGCCTACACTCATACATTTTCGGCCATTAAGGTCTATGAGGTTTTATTAAGCACAGATGAAAAATGAAAGACAGACTTTGTTCTTCAGTCTTTCATCCGTTTTTTAATTGATCCATTGGTAAGGCTAATTTCACACCAGTGTCTGACCAACCTGCGCCGGTCAGCACATGGCGAACGCTAAGCTCCGCCCCGGGCACGCCTCCTCCGCTCACTCCGCCTATGGGCTCATGACGCTGCATGCGACCTGAGCACCCTATCTTTAGCATTGGGTTTGCAGGCCATACGCAGGCATGCATTTGCCGGCACATGCGTCCTTTTGACGGTGCGCCGAGCACACCAAAATGCCACACGCTGCGTTGGGCGCAGGTTGGCGCACCGTCAAAAGGACGCAGGCGCAGGCAAACGCATAGCTGCGCACGACCTGCGTACGGCCTGCGAACCCAATGCTAAAGATAGGGTGCGCAGGTCGCATGCAGCGTCATGCGCCCATAGGCGAAGCGAGCGGGAGGAGGCGCGGCCTGGGCGGAGCTTAGCGGCGGCCGTGCGCTGACAGACGCAAGTCGGTCAGACGCTGGTGTGAAACCAGCCTAAAATAAGGGATAAATAAAACTTTACCAACTTCAGTTATTAAAAATAGATGAAAAATGGTCCGTTTTACACAGGCGTAAAAATAGACATGGTCGTGTGAATGTGGCCATAAGAAAAGTGTGCCATATCCAAGTCCCCACCTCCTGTGGCCAGCGCATAAAGAGAGAGATTCCCACCTCAGACATGAATTGCTGAGATGGGAGTAAAGCTTTATCGGGGTTATCCGGCACTGTTTTTTTCCCTATAGGTCTAAGAACTGTACAACAGGTGCGGTAGTACCTTTCCTGTGACGATCCCTCCCAGCTTAGAGCAGTCACTTGGATGAAACGGCTCTTTCTCTTCCACTGTGCTCTGTCTATGGAACAGGGAGCCTGTTGTCAATCAGCATGACAATGGCAGTGATGCCCTGTTGACGTGAGGTCAACGGAAGCATGATAATCTCCACCTGAGCCAGGCAGAACAGTTCTCACCCCATAGGAAAAAAAATAAAAACAGTCATGGACAAACTCTTAAAATGAATTGTCCTGATTTGTGAAAAGGACATGCAGATGACTAGTAAATATCTTGTGTGATTCTAATCATATAGAACTATATTAAATGAAATGTTATTATCAGAAAATAGCCTATTTTTTTTAAGTCTATACTTTATTTTTTAAATATGTTCTTATAAAAAAAAGTGAAATTTTGCTGTTTTTATTCTGGTTATTCAAGATCACTATATACTGACATTTCAGGCCCGATTCATTATTTTATTTGCACCTTTTTATTGTCTAGTTTTATTGTTTTGTTTTTTTTCCCACTTTATACTGATGACCAAATGTGCTTGGATAAGATGTTATCCGAGAATGCTGGGGTGCAAACAGAGTCTTCGGGTGCTCAAAAAATGTGTTTGAGTCCCTGCACCTGCCTGTCTCCTGGCTGTTTCACAGCAATAACACATGCCATGCAGGAATTGCCAAACAAACAGGTATAGAACTCAAACATATTATTCGAGCATGCCAAAGTCACTTGGTTAGCACCCAAGCATGCTCGGATAACACCTTATCTGAGAACGTTCGCTCATCAACAGCACCTTATTATTTTATTGCATTTTTTTCCCAGTCTATTTTATGTTTTGTTTTGTTTTTTCACTTTTTATGCTAGTGGGTGAGGTTTAGGATTCCAAATGTTTTCGGTTGATTCATTAATCGCTTTTAAAAAGTTGCTATATTTTAGCACAAATGTAATTCAGTAGCCCTGTTGGAGGGATTTTATGTACGCTTTAAATTTTTGCTTAAGTTTTCTGACATTTAATCAAAACATGCAACTTTTCACACTAAAAAGTTGCATAAAAGGTTAAAATAAAAATAGAGCATTTTTTTTATTTTGCCAAAATTTATCGACTATGTGCACCATTGTGAAGAATTAGGTGTAAAAAAAAAAATCTCAAGGAATATTACAAGACATAACAGAAGTGACTAAAGTAATTGCAAATGGTGAATTGGACTTTGTGTTTTGTAGAGATCAGATGTCATCTGATTATCATCACAGGCAGGATTACCAAGAAAGGTAACACCTACATGTGGGTAACAAAGGACCCACCATTCACAATAGGTGATGGTCACAGCTCGCTACCCTCCATGCTCCATGTCCTCTGCATAGGTCATAGCCTGCACATACAAGTCAGTGAGTCATCTGCAGTCTCTAGTTTCCTGTGGTCTGTGTCAAATGTAATGTATATCTCTGACTTTGCATTATTGTTAACAGAGCAGATCAGTGGCTCATTCAAGATGTCTGTGTCCATTGAGAAAAAATCTGATCACTTTTATTGATAGAGGTTGTCACATAAAGACCTATGACATATTAGACTGTGGTTATCATTTAGTGAGACAATCCCTGTCAGATATTCCTATTTATTTCTTTTTTTATGGATGTCTTAAAGGGGCTAGGGGAGTCCAACTCCCCTGTCCCTTAGCATTGGCATACTCAGCCTGTCTATATGTTAGTTAGCCATTCATTTCAAGGACTCACACGCATGACCAGTGCAGGAGAAATGTGTATCTAGACGCAGATACCCTTAGGAATAACAGCTGTTCTCAGGATGTTGAAGTTGGTTTCATTTTCAAAGAAAAATAAAAAAAGAGCTTAATGTTTCATTAGCCCTCCCTAACTCAATTTTAGAACTTTATTCTTACATATCCTGCAATTTTATAGATCACGAACAGTGTGCAATGAGCAACTGCAAATATCTGCTCGATCCAGAGTCTTCACCAGGAACAATTTAGCTAGATAAACATCATGTGTCCATATTTTACCAGCTTGTTGGCCAAACTTGACTCAAACATTTAACCTGCTAAATTCCAATGTCTTCTACATGCTTAATAATGAGGATATTTATTTAGAAGAGGTGCGTACATAAAGCTCTAATATATAAAGTTGTTTTTTTTTTCAGGTATGAATCTGCGTCATTGATATTGATATATGGGTTCTACATTGTAATTCTGTGCTTTGACATTAGAATTAATCAGTATATGATTAAGAAGTTTAGTCCTTGCTGTACATGTGTTGCTGAAGCTCTGGAAGAAGACAATGACCAACAGCCCTTACTTGGATGGAAGGAGGAGAGTGTACGGGTTGTTCGCCAGCACTCCCGATCTGATAGTGGCATCTTTCAGGAAGATTCCGATTATTCTCATCTCTCAATAAGCTTGCATGAGCTTAATGACATTTCAGATGGTTAGTAATGGTTTTAAATCAAGATCTTGTGTCATTTTGTTCCACATAAGGGGCAGTGGGGAATATTTGAAAAGAAAACCCTCCACAGATTATTTCTTGCATTAGGTGCTTGTCAGAATAATTGGTGAATGGGTTTGGAGCTATCATAGTTGATACTTTGGTCCTCCTGAGACTTTAGAGTTACTGGAAATTTCTGTGTCAACATCAAAACAAAGAGGCATTGATTTAAAAGGCCCCTTGTTTAAAATATTGGCATTTTTAGAGATACCTTTGGGCTGTGTCAGAGCGATTGAACGCTCTACGGTATGCTGTTTTCGGAGGTCGAACCACCAGGGGCACAACCCCAGGTGTAGGTAGTTATGACATCCTGCTGATGCTAGCTCCTACCGCCAATTTTCCCTAATGCTACCGTCTGCAGCTCAGTGACCTACTCGAGTCTACAGCGCCAGAGCCAGACTATCTGCTTCTGTACCACAGTCCAAGCTTGTGTGCTCTCCCACTCTTCAGGCTCTGCTGACTGGCTGCCCCACTGCTGAGATGTGATGTTTCTGATAATAAGCTATGGGGTGAAAGAAGCACACAATGGTACTCCCACTAACCAAAAAAATGTAACATGGGAGCAGTAGAAGCATCAAACTGTAGATGACACCCCCCAAAAAATCAGACCTCGAGTCAGGTGCCTAAACGAATAAAGACTCCAGACCAGGAGTGAAAATAAATTCATACCTCGGAGAAAACCCCTAAAGAAAACCAATCTCAGACCAACCTCATTGAATGATTTAAGCTCAAAAAATAAATACAGACTCTAGATCTGAGGGAAAATAAATCCGGTCTTAACCCATATGTTGCCTAACCGACTTGCTGCTCCTGCCCTGTGTTTTCTTTTCCACTCAGTACATTGAGGCTAGAGGACCACATGACTCTGACATGTACTGTGTATTATGAAGCCTGACCATTACATGTCCGCTGCGTAGTTCCCCGTACTGAAGCTATACACTACCTAAAATTCTTATACATTATATAACACTATTAAGCTTAATAACCTCTTTACTTGAGCTTACTTTATATTGCTCCAGAGTAATAGAAGAGATTGCATCAATTAGGATGCCAAAAGAAAAGCTTGATGACCTGACGTCCTCCATCACCAATATAATCCCCTCAGACCTCATTCACACATACGTTTTTGTCATACATGTGAGGTTAGTGATTTTAACTGACACACTATATTCCATGGGGCTATTCACATGTCTGTCGTCTTTTTTTTTTTTTTTTTTTTTTTTTTTTTTTTTTTACTAACCAATAATCCACACAAAAAACGAAAATGTTCTATGTTGCACAGATTTCAAGACCAGATTCACCCATTTAAGTGAATTTGGTGCACACACATGACATCCAAGTTGCATCCATATGCTGCTCATTTTTAAATGACAGGTTGTAGTACAAGCATGGAAAACATCCATCAGTCTGTTGTTTTTTTTCCCACATGAGAAAAACTGATGCCATACACTGATGGTAAGAATGGGCACACGGGCCAAAAGCAGATGTAAAATGGATACAACAAACAGATTAAAATCTGTCTGGTTTTTGCATGCGAGAAAAACAATGGCTTGTGAATTGGGCCTAATCCTGAGAACTCGGGGCGCAGGCAGACAGACAGCTGTATTTCTCGTGCGAGAACCTCAACGCAGTGCATGGACTGGTCCAGCACCTCTCCTGACCTGAGCGTGATGGATTTCTGTGTAGCTGTCATGCAATGCGATCCTCGCACAAAAAATATGTCTGTCTGTCTGCCCCTGAGGCCGGTGTCACACTTTCGTGTGTGATGCGAGAAACTCTCGCGAGTCTCTCACATCAACACGCTGCACTGCCGCCAACACTCGGACCGGAGTGGTGCGGATGCATAGAAATACATGCGGCCGCATGCTCCGGTCCAAGTGCCGGTGGCAGTGCCAGGTGTTGATGCGAGAGACTCGCGCGAGTATCTCGCATCACACGCAAGTGTGACACCGGCCTAAGTCAGAGGCTTCCCCTGGGTGCAGTCCATACACTGGCCCTGTATCCCCGGGCTGTACCATTACTCTCAGGTGCCTCCTCAGCCCTATGATATTTTACTCGTTTTTTGCACCAATGCATCTTATAGTAATGTTTTTTGGCTACAGGACCCAGTGTGGAGGTGGTAGAATCTGAAAGTATGGAGGATGCATACGAGGCAAATGACCTTCTAGTATACATGTACAATACCTGCTGCACATCCCTTTTAAATGAGTACTTTTGCAAAATGTATGCTCCGTTACCCATAGTGCGCTGTATAACATAGTAATTAGAAGAAACCTCAAATCCCTCAAAATTCAAACAGAGGCTGGATAGACATCTGTCTGGGATGATTTAGAGAATCCTGCTTTGAGCAGGGGGTTGGACCAGGAGGTCCCCTCCAACTCTACCATTCTATGATTCTATGATCCCTGTCATACACATTCCCATCAGGCCCTCTACTAGGGATATTGCCATCTATTGTTGTATTACTTGTGTTCTGAGTCTTTCTGTTCTTACCATGTTTCTTTTCTGATCATATCAGACTCTCCAAGTGTTTTCACAATGCCAGAGAATGACATGAAAAGAATTCTCTGGGTCCTCTCACTGCCCATTATTACGCTGCTCTTCTTGACCATACCTGACTGCAGAAGAAAGTCGTGGAAGAAATGGTTCATTTTGACCTTTATTATGTCAGCAGTTTGGATCTCCGGAGTAACCTACATTTTGGTTTGGATGGTGACAATCGTAGGTAGGTGAATTGTAACATGAGAGCTAATGTATTTGTGGTTTAGCTTTACGATGCAAATGGTAATAAATGCCAAATGAGAATCCTGATCCAAATGAGGAAAGCACCAGATGCCATTGAGTCGCACGTACCAGGGCTTATGGGGTACTCGGCACCGAGCCCGTTCACTTCAATGGGGGAGAGGTCACGGGTAGCGCAGCTCGGTCTGTTGCCCTGAGCGCTCATTCAAGGTAGGAATATTTACAGGGGATTTAGAAATGTTCGTGACGCCACCTGTGGTTTCTGATCAGGGTGACCAGCGCTGCAGGGTGAATCCTCTGAGGGGTTGTTACTGGGCAGCAAGGTGTTAAGTCTCCCACAGGCGAGACTAATCCCTCGAGGTATATGGCGGTGCAGGGGTGCAAGCAATAAGGCAGACACACACAAGTCAGTCTCTTTCCATACCTTTACTGGTGATGGTTGCAGGCATGTCCCGGGAAGCTGCTCAGGGTGGAGGATGCACGTCCAGTAATCACTGTGTAGGGTTAAGGCCTCCTTACTTCCCGATGTGTGTGGGTTTCTAACTTGCATGAAGCTAAGTTTAACTCCTTCTCCTTGCTACGCCCGGCTGATCTTGTGATGAGGTCTTTTTGTGGACAGAACAGTGTCTCTATGGCGGTACCTGCCAGACCCCCGTCTTCCTGACCCCGGTTACGTATCCGCACTGAAGGGCCCCTCTGCGACTTGAAGTCCAGAGTCTCCGGTTTTTCCCACTAGCTGTGAAGATACTAGCAAGCTCGGACCCGGTGTCCGGTTGTGCAAAGTGGAGGATAAGCTATCGTCGCTATTTCTCCTCAGTCACTCTCTCCCTTTTGTCCACTCGCCTGTCGTCCTACGCACACCTTAATATAAGCACAGGCAGCAGTAGATGTAGTAGTCAGCTTCCTTCTATCCACCGCTCACTGACCGTTCCTCAGCCCTCAGGCTAATCTGACAGGAGTTTCCCCCTCACAGCTCATCTGAGGTAACTGCGTTCTCCAAAGTAGTGTCTGCTCTCCTTAGGTAACACCAACGACTAACTAACGTTCAGCTAGATTGTCTTCATCTCACTGCTGTCTCAAGGGCTCCCTCTGGTGGAACCAGGAAAAATGTGAAGTGTATGCTTATCAGGTATTTGTGAATTACCTTTCCATGCATCCTCCAGGGAACATGTGTCACCAAGCGCAGCTGGGCCACACATCATCATCTCAGCCTTGCCTACCATACCCAGGCATTTCTTCCTTTCCCTGTTTTGGTGTCAGCCATCACGCTGAATGTCCACCTCCTTTTTCTACCCTCACTGATATAAAGAAATATTGATTTGCAAAATAACAGTTTGATATGATGCACATTACTTAGCCTTTGCCTGTAAGGTTACCCTTCACTGTGACTTTTTAGTTGACATATTCAGCAGTGTGGCCAAATTCAGTCTGTAAACCTCTCGGTTACGACTTTTGACATGATTACGAGGGACACCTTTATTTCTCCTGAGCGTACAGAATGACTAAGGTGCCTGTCGAAATTCAGCATGCCTGTGGCACGGACAGGTGACAAAAATGACCTCCATCTCCCTGTTAGAATACAAGATTGAGAAGCAGCAGAACATATTCCTTTCTGTCAGAGTAAATAGTGATTCTTATTTAAGACTATGATCTTAGCAGACATACATCACAGGATTTTGCATTCTGTTTGAGTTTCCTGGAAAGACACATGTGGCATATCAATGGTTCAGGGAAAGATTGAAACAGGATAAAACACAAGTTTTAATTCAGATTTCTTTCACTGCCTGTTGCTTACGTCTATTTATGTTCCCTTTGGCCTTTTATGTGGACAAATCTTACAATTTAAGGGATGATTTGCCAAGAGGCGCATAGCTGAAATTCCGTACAAGACCCTTGTCTTTCATTGTTAGCCCAAGGATTAATGTCACATGGCTTTTTTTTTTAATATTTTTTTAAAAAAAAGAGTATGATTTTACAAAAAATATAGGTTGTCACATGACTTGAGGTTTGTATGGAAGACTCCCTACGGATAGAAGGAGATTATCTCTCAGATCAGATACTCACAAGGAAGCCTTTAGGCTACGTTCCCATGATCCGGAGTTGGCAGCGCTGTGGACGTAGAGCATGTTTGTTAGGTCCAAAGCGCTGCCTTATATTGAACGCAGATAAATCCGTATGTGTTCACTGAACCATGCGGATTTACCATATTCAATACATTCTATTGATTTCATTTCTTTTGCGGAGACTAGCGTCTTCGCAAGAGAAATGGACAAGCTGCGGTCTTGAAATACACACCGCATGTTTGTGTCCACGGGTGATCTGCAGCTGCACATAGTCGCATGGTGGACATGGTATTTCTAGAAATCTCTTCCACTATGCTATAACATCTGGCCGCTAAGGGTTTGATGCTGCATAAATGCGCAGCGTCAAACCCGCAGCAGTTCCTGATCTTGGGCACGTACCTTTTGGTTTGCTATTCGGAAGTAATTTTTCCCCCTGGCGACTGAAAAAGATGGCTAAGACTATAAGCATGGTTTCATGCAGTTACTTTACTGGGAGTAAACTGGGAACACACAGATTAAAGGGGTCTTCCAATGCAATGATATTGATAACCTTTCCTTAGGGTTGGTCCCAAGTTCATTAATATCACTGTAGTGTGAAACTTCTTTAACCCCTTCCCGACCTCCACCGTACTAGTACTGCTCTGCGGGAGGTGCATTTCTGCCCAGAGCAGTACTAGTACGGCGGCGCCATTTCCCGGTCACAGCGCGGCATCGTGCGCTGACCGGGTGCAGATGGCTGCTCTGCACGAGGCCTTGGGGGGCTGCACCGCCCCCTCACATCGGCGATCGCTGTGATTGGCTGGTGAATTCTGACCAGCCAATCACAGCGATGTGACAATAAAGTTTTAGAAAAAAAAAACATGCGACTGGCTGTGATCTGTGCTGAGTGACGTAGCACCAACAACAGCCGTCACAGTGGGTGGGGTGATCACCACGTCACCTCACCAGATTAACCCCTATGGCGCTGATTGGCTGAACAATATCTTCTAGCCAATCAGCGCCAAAGGGGTTAATCTAAAATAGCGATCACCGCCTTGCATGCCATCTTTACCTCAGATTTGGCGTGCAGAGCGGTTGTCTAAGCCCCTCTGTGTCACCTGAGATAAAAATCCATTGGTGGCAGTGTGATCACCCCCAGCGATCTCCAGCCTCCATCTTCGTCCAGCTCCAGCTTCCTGCTGTGCTCTCTGCTTTTTGCTGTGATCTGCCTGCTGTGTGACTCCTGTGATCACAGCAGAGCAGCAGCACCTCCCCATCCCTTTCCCATCCCTGTTCCAGTACCCCCTTCCTCCCTCTCCAATTGATTTTTTTTTTGCGCACTTATTTTGCGCTTTTTTCCTGTGCGCGGCGTCCTGAGCAGAGCATTCGTGCTCTTCCCGTGACCGCAGCGCTCTGACCAGTATCTCTGCTGATCAGAGACTGCGCCACAGGAATTTTTCTCTTTTTAGCTAGTTAGCGTAGCGGACATCACAGTTTAAGTGACATCCGATTTTTTTTTTTTTTAGAAAAAAATAATAGTAGTTAGTACAGTTGTAGTTTTAGACGTAGCGTAGCCGGCGTCACAGTGTCGTCACAGTGTCGTCACAGTGACGACCGATCTTTTATAGAAAAAAATCGTATAGAGTAGTTTTATAGGTAGTGTATTAGGTATAGTCGGCGTCGGTGTTTGGTAACGTCCGATCTTGTAGGGAAAAAAATCGTATAGAGTAGTTTTATACATAGTGTATTAGGTATAGTCGGCATCAGTGTTTGGTGATGTCCGATCTTGTAGGGAAAAAAATCGTACCGAGTAGTTTTATAGGTAGTGTGTTAGGTTTTGCTGGCGTCAGTGTTTGTTGCTATTGCCGAGTAATTTCTAGTGCGTTAGGGGAGCGTACGTCACATTTTGTGATGTCCGTTTTTCTTTTGTAAAAAAATAATTAGTTGCGCCGAGTAAATTTTTAACGAGTGCATTAGGGGAGCGTACGTTACATTTTTGCTGACGTCCGTTTTTCTTTTGTAAAAAATAATTATTTGCGGCGGGTAAATTTATAGGGAGGGCATTAGTGTAGTGAACGTCTAATTTTTTTTATACAAACTTTTTTTTTTACATTTGATTTTACTTTTCATTTTTTTTCTTTTCTACATTTTATCTCTCTACTTTTTTTTCTGTTTTTTATAATAAATTGTACCTCATCACACAAGCCCCACACATTACACGTGTAAAAGCATCACTGACATACACATCCCTGAGGTGTGGAAAAAAAAAAAAAAAATGGCCCATTCGTCAACAAGGCGCGATTCACCAGAGGAGGCTTACGCCATCCTTGCGTCCGACACAGATTCAGTCAGTGAGGAAGATCCCACATTCCTCTATTCCTCCTCCTCATCTGGTGAGGAAGGACCTACAACAAGGCGCCCTAGGACCCAGGCAACTCCTGCAGCAATCGATCCCATATGGATTACACCCCCTGAAAATTTTCAGCCCATCATTCCGGATTTCAGCAGCAGCTCAGGAATCCAGTTTGACACCACTGGCTTCACTGAAATTGACTTCTTCAAATTCTTTTTCAGTGAGGAACTAATAAATCAACAATTTTTCACCCAAAATCCCACGTCATCATACGTCAGATGGACCCCCGTAAATGCAGCAGAGATGATGACATTTGGGGGAATTTTGCTGCATATGGGCATAATAAAAAAAAGAGATTCGTCAATACTGGAGTACTGATATTCTCTAC
>VIAB01003535.1:12627-22736 GCA_009801035.1 Oophaga pumilio
CAGGGAACTGAAAATACAGTACATAAACAGTGGCAAATGAGAAAGGGAGTGCACGCAGGCCCCCACAGGGGAACCTGGCTGTACAAACTTCAGAAGTGCAGAAAACTGAGATAGACAAAAACAAATGCCACAGAAATAAACAGCAAAAAACTTTTCTGAAAGTGGCAGGACAAAGCAGGAAGCAAGCTGACTTCCAAAAGGGACCAGGAAGAAACAAATCACTGGCAAGGATCATGGGAAGGTTGCTCATTTATATCTCCCCAGTCAGTAACACCTGATTACCAGTCATTGCCCCCAGCTGATAGACCTCTGTTAGCCAAAGCAGCTTCATTACTATCAGCAGCCACCAGGGGGAGCCCAAACTCAGAAGTCAGATCCAGAGTGCTCACAACAGACAGCGCAGATCCAGGAATACCAGCGTGGCAGCTCAGTTCATCAGCTGAGACACGTACGGCACAGGACCAGGACAGGCGTGACAGTGGTAGCCAGACTCCGGATATCAGACACGATCTCCAGGCACCAGGCAGCGGTTTTCAGGCTCCAAACTATGGTCATCAGGCTTCAGGCATCGGACCTAGGAAGGAACTCAAGCGTGATGGTGCAAGCACTGCCGGGTTGGACTAGGGCCGGACAGAGCTAGCACCGCATAGCAAGCTGAGCATAGTAGATGCTCAACATAAACACCGGACTCCATCTTTAACAGATGAACCCAGGTTAGGTTACAAGACACCAGTTATAGGAAACTCACAGTCACTGGGTACATGGTTCCAGACACGGAGGGACTTCAGGAACATAACACAGAGGACACAGTTCAGACAGGGTCAGGCACAGGAACAGATCCAGGATCAAGGATTCAGGAAACAAGACACAAGAGGAACGGGCTTCGATTTGCAGCCTCCAGGAAGGGCGATCTGGGTACTCTGCCTCCAGAGCAAACGGAAATACAGGACACAAACAGAAACGGATCTGGGTACTCTACCCGCAGAGCAGGCAAAAATACAAGACACAAACAGAAACGGATCTGGGTACTCTGCCCTCAGAGCAGGCGGAAACACAAGACAGGACAAAGGGCATCAGCTCTCCCAGAACTGATTGCAATCAGAGCAGGAGCTGAACACACAAACACACATGGCTAGGTTCAGGAACTCAATGCGAAGCTCTGGCAATGCCCAACAGGAAAGAGGAACTTTATATAGGAGCTGCTCCTCAGCAATAGGCTGGGGAGAGCAATTAAGCACACACACTATCCTTATAAAATCAGGGAAGGTGCGGCCACGTGCACCCTAAGCACACACAGAAACCATTACAGCACAGTCGGCATAGGCACTGCTGCTTAAGGCACCTGGCAGCGGCTGCAAGCCTGGAGACACGTGGAAAGTCATGCACCAGCTGGAGAGGACCTCGCAACCCACGGATAGCTTCCACAGTGGCAGCAGGAGACTGCACATGCGGATGGTCATGCAGCGGAGCAGAGACATCACAACAAATGTACGGCTACCCAGCAGAGCTGGGAACTGAGCAGCATCCATACAGGTAACAGACAACAGTATCCCAGCTGGTTAGGGGGAAAGGAGTAAAGGGTTAAAGCAGAGACATGCAAAGTAACACCGGGGAAACAAGGTACAGACATACCGGCGTTACACTCTGTATGTTCCGCCTGGAAAGACTTAGGCCGCGCGTCTGCTGCAATCAGCGGTGCAGCGCTGGAAGAACTGGGCCACACGCCCTCAGCAGTCAGCGCAACGGTGCAGGAAGAACTCACAGTCAGAAGGGTGAGCGAGCACTGCGTTATACGTTGCTTGCAGTCAGTGTGCACATAGGCTGGGAAACTGCAGGTCTGGCCTGGATTACTACGCAGCTCCACGGAGAGTGAATCAACCTTCACCAGCTGCGTGCTCTGTCTTCCCACCAACTGGGTCTCTTTCCTGCGCACCGCCTCTTTTATCTCTGTCACGCCCCTGCAGCTGAGTGCAAAGGTCTATCTGGGTCAGAAAGCTTTCCCCCCAGAAACACTGGTGACAGCCCCAATGATTCCGGAACCATCACGAGAGAGGTACCACCGGCAAGATCCATCTTCCTACAGAGCTACATACTTTATCTTTATTTGGCCAGTCACTACTGGCAGGTCCACATGGTTGAGCAGGATCAACCAAAGACAGCTTTTATCCTCCCTATGGGACTGTTCATGTTTAATCAGCTGTCGTTCAGTCTATGCCCCAAGGATGTTTCAACAATTGAAGGAAAGGTGTCTTGGAGACTTGAGGCAATGCTGATATATCTGGATGACATTATAGTATACTCCACCACGTTTAAGGAGCATATTGCTAGACTCAGGCATGTGCTAGAACGACTTCATAGAATTGGACTGAAGATAAAACCCCAAAAATGCCACCTGTTCCAGAAAGAAATAGAATAAAGTTAGAACTAGGGACTACGTGGCAAGTAGTGATTCCAGAAAGGATGTTACCGAGTGTGGTGAAGGAAGCCCACAAGAGGGCTGCACACTTTGGGAAACAAAAACGACCTTCCAATGATTTTGAAGACTCAACTATTGGCAACAATTGTGTCGAGTAGTGAAAGACGTTTGTTGGAAGTGCCGTCAGTGTGAATTGGCTAAGCCTCCAGAACAGGGGGCACCCATTCAGATGATAAGGATGTCTGAACCGCTGGAAGTGTTGATGGTGAACTACCTCATGATCGGCCAGTCCAATAATGGTTGTGAATATTGCCTGGAGATGACGGATCTTTTCACAAAGTTCACAGTCACGACCCCTACCAAGTATAAGACAGCTGAGTCAACAGCCCGAGCAATCTGTTGCAACTTCATCCGGATATAAGGGTGCCCAAAAAGGATCCACTTTGACCAAGGAGCATGTTTCCAAGACAGAGTCATGGAAGAACTGCACTGACTCTATGACATCGAGCAGTCCAGAATAACACACTATCACCCACAGAAATGGGGCCTGCAAACATTTCAGCAAACAGTATTACAGATGCTGAAGACATTGGAGGACGATTGGAAAAGGAAGTGGCCTGAATTTGTTCCGGAGTTGGTGTGGGCATACAACAACCCAGCTCACGCCACAACCCGGGTACACACCCTTCATGTCGCTGTTTCGCCGTAACAGCCGTGAGTTAACTGACCTGGAAAATGAACCTGAAGAAGATTGCACCAGAATGAGTATGTCCACCTGGGTGCAAAAACATCAGCATCTGTTGCAGATGCTGAGGCGGTAAGTTGGACAGATAGTCCAGGAGATGAGCCATCCAGATGTGGCTCCGATGCAGAAGGCAACATTACAATTTGGAAATCTAGTCCTAATACAAGCAAAGCAGCCCTAAGGGCTAGTTGGATTACTGATAGGAGGCGACTCCTTACTGAATGATGACGAGAATACCTTCCGAGAATCCGGTATATGCGTTCCAACCCGAAGGGGAAGCTGAGACACCAGGAAGAGTGCTGCAACGCAATATACATCGTGGGTTAATATGAGAGGGGTGACAAAATAGGCGATATTACCACCTCCAACTGATCCTGAGAACAGATCAAGGGCTGAACCCAAGAGAGGAGTCTCAGAAGGCCCGAGTGCTTCAGAAGAGATAAGTCAAGAGAGTCCTTGCAAAACTGAGCTTGAGAACTCTGGTGTCACACCCACAAGGTGCACAGAAGATGATTTAATCCGGCTATATATTATGAGTGAGACACAGGAGTATGCCCGGATATTGCCAACGCTGGCGCTGCCCACAAGGAGTACATAGAGCAGGAAGTGATCCTTCTCAGCCGAGGACTGGCAAGTTTAAAGAAGGAATGAATATAAGGAAATGGACAAGTGAGAAGACTCACACATTTAATGCCTGAGTGTCTGCAAGTGCCACCTGCTGGTCAAAGATTATAGGAAAAGAGAAAGCAGAGAGAATTACTGTACATTAGTAGGAACTGAAGAGTGAAGTGCATGTTCCCTGGGTGCAGAGATTGGAGGAAACACCAGGTCAGGTGATAGATGTGGCATAGTTTATATAAAAATATAAAAAGCCCAGGAAGAATGTGTAGGGTGTCAGCCCTCCTAAGAACTGAATTAAACTGTGACTTTAAGAGACAATACTCCCCTTTAATTTGTGTGCATTCCTTTCTCCGATGCAGCTTGCTGAGTGTTGGTTTTGAACAAGAAGCAGGACATGTGTCGGTTCAGGAAGTGAAGATGGAGTCTCATGCCTGTGAGAGACAGGCAGGACAATAAGTGTGTTTATAACTAGAAATGGGTGAACAGGAACAGTAAAGTTGGGGTCCGTACCAAAAACATACTGTTCGAGCATAGACCCCGAACACGGATTTCTCCAGGAAGTCCATGCTATTGTTCATGTTCTGCAACCTGCACATCGAGTGTTTCTCACGATGTTATCTGCATGATAGCGCAAGAAACACCGACAGCTCTGATCGATGGTAAAATCATTACCGCCAGTCAGAGAACTGCAGTACCCATGCTGTCAGATGACCGTATGAGCAAGCAGCTGTGACCGGCAGTAAAAAGTTTATCTCCGGTCACAGGCGTCAGCTGATGGGAGTATTACTCTCATCAGCCTATGCCTGCTGTTGCTGATAATAGCAAGAGTAAGGGCCACTGATGGGAGTATTCATCAGCAGGTGTCTGTGCTAAAAATAAATAAATAAATAAAATGGGGTGAGTTCCCCTCTATTTTTGGTAACCAACATGGTAAAACTGACAGCTCCTCAGCTGTCAGCTTTATCATGGCTGGTTATCAAGAACAGAGGGGTTACCACACTGTTTCTTTTAAATTATTTAAATATATAATCTCCCCTCATTTTTCACAACCAACCAAGGTAAGGCAGGCAGCTGGGCCCTGGCATTCTCAGGCTGGATTTTACCCCCCCAGCCTAAATATAGCAGCCCGCAGCCACCCTAGAAAAGGCACATCTATTAGATGCGCCAGTACAGGTGCTTTGCTCGGGTCTTCCCACTTGCCCTTTGGCGGTGGCAAGTGGAGTAATATTTGTGGGGTTGATGTCACCTTTGTACTGTCTGATGACATCAAGCCCACGGGTTAGTAATGGAGAGGCGTCTATAAGCGAATGAGCTGCTGTGAGCACAGCATCAGTGACTAGCAGTGATGTCATTGAGGTTACCGCAGGTTGCTGAGGCTGCGTTCCCAGCTCACTTTGCTGTGAACCAGGCCGATGAACTGCAGTGACCTCAGTGAGATCACCGCTAGCACCGTGAGAAAAAGTCTCACATTGCAGCGTTGAGCTCAGTGGGTTCACCACAGTTCTCCGTGAGAAATTTCTGAGGTCACTGCAGTTCATCAGCCCAGCAAAGATAGCTGGGAATGCAGCCTCAGTGACCTGCGGTAACCGCAATGATGTCACCGCTAGTCACTCATGCTGCGCTTGCATATGATCATTCTCCCATGATTTTCAGCCTGGATGGTCACATCTTGGCACTGTCAAGGTTGAGAACCACTTATCGTAGACATGGATTACAGCGTGAGACAGTACGTCGGACAGGTGAGGGATATGGTTGTTGTCACGATGTGACATAACCTAACGGGTGGTTGGTCAGTGGACAGCGCAATACACACACAACGGGATGGTATAGGGGAGAGGAAGGCCTTACTGATAGGGAAATGGGAGATGGTCACCACCTGAATTCAAACCTGAGCCTGTCCCTGCACTCCCCTAACGCCCTAAGTGGGTCCTTCCCTCCACCGCCGTCAGGAACCTCGTCCCTCATTGTCACCTATTACTGCCTTGGCTAGTGCACTGGCTGGCAAGGGGCACTAGCCTCAGCACTGCAGATAATACCACACAGGGGATAGTGACAAATACCAAAGGTACAATGACAAAACACAGCACTTAGCTTTCAGACACCGCTGCCAAGCTCCACATCGCAGATAGCACAGCAACAGGACTCCAAACACCAGAAGCGGCTGACATCAGAGAGCTGCTCCTCACATATCGGCTGGTCTCCAGAGAAACTCTATCACCAACAGTCAGCTGTTGCATCAGGTGACCATTTAAAGGATGGTGGGAGTGGTCACCACCCACATCAGCTGACCCAGCAGCACTGCAGTTACACCAGATTGCCAGTGGGGAAAAACTGACATTAACCCCCGATGTTCCTGAAAGGAAAACAGCTACTTTTAAAACAGAGTGGAACCAGAGCTGCCACGAATCCAAAAATGGGTCATGACAGTTGTTTTTATTTGTTTTTTTTACAGGAGACCAGGGCTTCAATGGAATGGGTGTTAGGTGAATATTATTGTTGTTTATTATTTTCTGTTTTTTTACAGGGGATGAGGGATTCAATGAAATGGGCTTAAGGTGAGTATAACTGTTTTTTATTTTTGAATAAAAAAGTAAAATGGTGTGTGTTTGTAATTCAAATAAAGAACTTTATTCTGGCAGTGTGTTTATTTAAAATATGACTATGGGGTTAGTAATGGATGGGTGTCTTATAGATGCCTCTCCATTACTAATACGTGGGCTTGATGTCACCTGCCAATACAAATGTGACATCAACCCCACAAATATTAACCCCACTTGCCCCTGCGACAAGTCAAGTGGGAAGAGCTGGAGAAAGTGCCAGAATTAGGCATCTGATACGCCTTTTCTGGGGCGGCTGTGGGCTGCTATTTTTAGGCTGGGGGAGCAAAATCCATGGCACCTTACCAACCTGAGAATACCAGCCCCCAGCTGTCTTCTTTAGCTTGGCTGATTGTCAAAAATTGTGGGGACCGCATGCCGTTTTTTAAAATTATTTATTTGAATAATATAACGGCGTGGGGACCCCTCTATAACCAGCACGCAGCTGTCAGTTTTGCCTTGCGGGCTATCAAAAATAGAGAACTTGCGCCATTTTTTAAAATATATTTATTTACAGCGAAGGTGCTAGCTGATGAATACTCCCATCAGAGGCGCCTGATCTCACTATTATTAGAGTCAGCAGGTGTAGGTTGATGGGAGTAGTACTCACATCGACCAATGCCTGTGACTGGAGGTAAACTTTTTACCTCCGGTCACAGCTGCTTGTTCACACTGTCATCTGACAGTGTGGGTACCGCAGCTCTCTGACCGACAGTAATAATCTTACTGCCGGACAGAGACAGTGTTTGCCATACTGTCATGCAGATGACAGAGTGGCAAACAAGGGATGTTAGGGCACTCCATTTATCTGAAATGGGTCCGGGTTCAGGTACTGTTCTGGTACCCGAACCAAACTTTTTTTTAACTGTTTGGCCAAACCTGTTGGACTCGAACATCCAAGGTTTTGCCCATCACTACTTAAAATGAGAGACTGATAAATGAACTAATGACTTCAAAGGAGAACATAGCACCCGGTTACCGCAGGATCGATCACCAGGACCGTGTCAGAAGGAAGGAGTCGCATCTCACAGCCAGGATATTCTCCACGGACCACGAGCACTCGTAACCTGAGAGAGAAAAAAACGCTGTGTACCAGTAATTTCTCAACATTGAAAGTGGGAACAAGAATTGCCTGCATCCAGAAGAAGATGGATTTGTTAACCTGAGGGTCAAGAGCTCCACACAACAAACTCGGCACCACTACATCTGGATCAAGCAGAAGTTGTCAGACCTTCTTCTAAGCACTACAGAACTGTGAGTGTATACCAGTGTTCATATTTGTTAGGGTGTAGTTCAGGGTTCTTTAGCTAGAATGCTGTAGCTGCAAGGTCCATTTATCGGAAGTCAAGTAGGAAATTAGAAGAGAGTAGTCTGTAGAAATTGTTTATACTGTTTGTATTGAACTTTGCATTGCCATAGCTGGAGCGCAGCTTTTGTGACACGCTCTAGATCTCTCTCTTTGTATCTAATATTGCTATTATCTTTACAATAACTGTTAGTCTTATTTCCCGGCATATAATCCTCTTTGCGGTATGAGATTTGAATACTTGCAGTCATGTGTCGACTAGAGTCTCTGCCACATCTCGCCATGTTCTGTTGAAAGACGCAGCTGAGATTGTAGTCACGACATTACTCCAAATATGCAAATTGCATACTTATGGTCACTTGACGACTGCTGGAAAAGGCAATCGGGGACGAATCCTAACAGTGTGTGCATTCAGCGCTTGCTGGAGATTTCACCAGAGGTAGGCAACAGCGATAACATTAATTTTCAAGGTGTGTTCCATCCATAATATTTATTAAAATGACTGCAACAATCAGATTGTGCCTTTCAGGCTCTGAAAATTGGTTGGTGTGAGTAACTGCAACCCTGTTCCTGTGTTCAGTGCACTGGGCTGCCATGGTAAAATTTAAGGCATTAGCAGAGATGTCAACCTGGAACAGCTCTTTACAGGGTGACATGTGAGCACAGGTGACTGCGAAATTGGAGCCGCCTTTTCAAAGGGTGTGTTCTGTCCTCACTGAATGAGGCAGACGTCATTGCACTTATACAGACAGCTAAACCGCTATACCGGGGTCCAATAAGGAGATTGTGATTGAATCTGTGCTTTTATTGAACTTGATATATTGGCGCGGTGAAACTATAATACAAACATAATATACATACAATCAGTACACGGGTATAGTGGAAATACATATACATAGTACACTGTGAATAAACATTTGCAGACTAATACCTAACCAGAGGCAGGACTGATTAGACAGGGCTAATATAGGACAGGAATTAACTAGAGAGACATAAGTACATACCGGCGATGCTATCGCAAGAGGAGAGGAAAAGATGAGCTGCTTCCTGGATGCAGGCTGAAGGAAAATGGAAGAAATGGAGGGAAAGCTCCCAGAATACATTGCTAAGCTACCATCATGCATTGCAAAGGGAGGGAAAAGGACTTTGCTGAAAGTGAAAGAAAACATTATAACTGCGAATATGACACTGGTCACTAGAGGGAGCCAAACACTAGATTGTTAAACTCCTACATAAACAGTAGAAAAAACAATTAGATGTCGGAGACAGAACAGGGTGTGACCCCATATCCATTAATGTAAGACACATTATGATCAGGACAGGGCAGCTGACTCTCCTCTACTTCAGTTTTGGAACTACAAGTGACAGCGTGTCCTGTTTAGCTTAAGCAAGGCACTCTGGGAATAGTAGTTCCACAACTAAAGACATACCAAATAGAAATATACATGTATATAAGCATAATTATATCTTTATGCTTATCTCTCCAGAGCACATGTCCAAAAAAGTTAAAACATTGAAAAATCTTTATTCCATTAAGTTTAAAATCCACATTATCCTCGATGTTTACGCATTTCGCGCCCCAGTCCTGGGCTCTGATGCATAGTCAGAATATGGAGCACTAGAACGCAATAACTGTACTATTACTATTAGCCTCTAAGGGCCACAATGACTTCATGGAATTAAACTATTTTTGTGCCGTAAAGAGCAGTATGGCTCACCCTAATACCTTCGCTAGATGACACCCAAGATGGTTGCCAGTAAAACTCCTACAGATCTAAGTGATGACCAAAATATCTGCCATTAACCCCTTAAAGAGGTTGTCTGGTATTCGGCTACTCCATGTAGTCACTACATGTGGCTACAGACTTATGAATCCTCAATTGTGCGCACAGTGAGGATTTTCCTCTTCCGGTACAGGGAGTGGACGGTCATGTGACCAGAAATATGCGATCTGTACACTTTCGGCCACATTCCATGTGTAGTGCAGTGTCTGTCACTGTCACTCTCTACCTGCCCCCCATGTGTAGTGCGGGGTCTGTCACTCTCTATCTGCCCTCCATGTGTATAGAATGATAGAATGTTAGAGTCGGAAGGGACCTTCAGGGTCATTGTGTCCAACCCCCTGCTCAATGCAGGATTCACTAACCCATATTAGACAGATGTCTGTCCAGCCTCTGTTTGAAGACTTCCATTGAAGGAGAACTCATCACTTCTCATGGAAGCCTGTTCTAGTCATTGATCACCCGAACTGTCAAAAAGTTTTTTCTAATATTTAATCTGTATCTTTTCCCTTTCAGTTTCATCCCATTGCTTCTAGTGTTTCCATGTGCAAATGAAAATAAGGATGATCCTTCTACACAGTGACAGCCCTTCATATTTGTAGATATTTGTAGACAGCTATTAAGTCTCCTCTTAGCCTTCTTT
>VIAB01003535.1:38368-53337 GCA_009801035.1 Oophaga pumilio
TCAGTCACAATCCGTTGGCTAGCGGATCCGGCAAAAAAACGGATCCGTCTCATCATTTTTTTTCATCCGTTTCTTCCGTTTTTCGACGGATCCGTTTTTTAAAAGCCGGCAATTCAGTGCGCTGTACAGTATAATCACACTGACATCTTTAGTAAAGAATCAAAAGAATAGATATATACACATAGAATATGAATGGGACATGGCGTCTCTTTGACTTGGTACTATGTAGGCTTCTGTACGCCATATGCCGCAGGTGGTATGTTGCACTATGTAGGCATGGGCACGCCGTCTTTTCCTGCAGGCGGTATGATGCACTATGTAGGCATCTGCATGCCATATGCTGCGGGCGGTATGGATGGTGCACTATGCAGGCATGGGTTCGCCGTATGCTGCAGGCAGTATGGTGCACTATGCCGGCATAGGTACGCCGTATGCTGCAGGCAGTATGGTGCACTATGTAGGCATGGGCACGCTGTACTCTGCAGGCGGTATGGTGCACTATGCAGGCATGGGTACGCCGTATGCTGCAGGCAGTATGGTGCACTATGCAGGCATGGGCACGCTGTATTCTGCAGGCGGTATGGTGCACTATGCAGGCATGGGCACACCGTATGCTGCTGGCAGTATGGTGCGCTATGCAGGCATGGGCACGCCGTATGCTGCAGGCAGTATGGTGCACTATGCCGACATGGGCACGCCGTATTCTGCAGGAGGTATGGTGCACTGTGCAGGCATGGGTACGCCGTATGCTGCAGGCAGTATGGTGCACTATGCCGACATGGGTACGCCATATTCTGCAGGCGGTATGGTGCACTATGCAGGCATGGGTACGCCGTATTCTGTCAGTATGGTGCATTATGCATGCATGGGCACGCCGTATGCTGCAGGAGGTATGGTGCACTGTGCAGGCATGGGCACGCTGTATTCTGCAGGCGGTATGGTGCACTTTGCAGACATGGGCACGCCGTATTCTGCAGGCGGTATCGTGCACTATGCAGGCATGGGCACGCCGTATTCTGCAGGCGGTATGGTGCACTATGCAGGCATGGGCATGCCGTATACTGCAGGCGGTATGGTGCACTATGCAGGCATGGGCATGCTGTATGCTGCAGGCGGTATGGTTCACTGTGCAGGCATGGGCACGCCGTATGCTGCAGGCGGTATGGTGCACTTTTCAGGCATGGGCACGCCGTATACTGCAGGCGGTATGGTGCACTATGCAGGCATGGGCACGCCTTATATTCTGCAGGCGGTATGGTGCACTTTGCAGACATGGGCACGCCGTATGCTGCAGGCGGTATGGTGCACTATGCAAGCATGGGTACGCTGTATGCTGCAGGCGGTATGGTGCACTATGCAAGCACGGGCACGCCGTATTATGCAGGCGGTATGGTGCACTATGCAGGCACGGCACGCCGTATTCTGCAGGCGGTATGGTGCACTATGCAGGCATGGGCACGCCGTATGCTGCAGGCGGTATGGTGCATTATGCAGGCATGGGTACACCGTATACTGCAGGCGGTATGGTGCACTATGCAGGCATGGGTATGCCATATTCTGCAGGCGGTATGGTGCACTATGCAGGCATGGGTATGCCGTATACTGCAGGCGGTATGGTGCACTATGCAGGCATGGGTATGCCATATACTGCAGGCGGTATGGTGCCTTCATACAGGGCAATGCTTTTTGGGAAGAATAACTTTTTATTATGAAACTTCACTGTTTATTTTTTCTGTTGGATTCAGATGACCTCTGATAGTCCCCAAGATCTGATCTAGTAACTTATAAGTATAATTTACAGCGCTTCTCCTCTGGGTCAATGTGAAGGTGATCGGATCTACACCTGTTATCTGTGTGCTCCATAGGAGACGGCTGAGGTGGGGAGCGTCCCTCCCTCTGGTAATAATGGTCACTGAAATGGTGGGATGCATGATGTGGGGCATTGGTGTTCTTCTCCCTTGTCGGTTACCAGTCCGTCCATTGCTGCAGACATACTGAAAATGAAAGTCGGCATCAATACCGATCATTGTGAAACTATGAAGTATGAACCCTGGTGTAACCCACGCATAGCACACAAAGCTCTCCCTACATGGTAGATGATTATCATTAGCATCCTGGGCCCGGAGGCCATGTGTATCCTCAGCCCCCTGGAGCACACGTAACGTTTTCCTAATCGCCATGTGCACTGTTCACTCCATAGAAACTTCCCCGGATAATTGAGCCTCTGACATCTGTTCTCTTTCAGGGCTTGATGACCAGTTAACGGCGCTCTTCAATTGCTTGTAAAAAATCACCAAAGAGACATTTCTTCAGATCCATTGAACGTGAATGCTGAGCTCCAAATGGTAAGTAGGGCATTATCACTAACTGGACGGAGACACCTGAAGGCAAGCAAAATGTAAGCTTTTTTTCGGGAAGGATGAGTTGCTAAATTGCTTTCATTAAAACTTTTAACCTCCTAAAGGTTAACATTCGAGCCGATAATTCATGAAAATGCACTGGGAACTAGAAGTGCAATAATCGGGCAGTTAAATCACCATGTAATTCCACTCTTTGCACGAGCGTTTCCTACACATTAGTAGAATGGAGTCCCTACGAGGTCCCATGGTCGTCTTTGTACAGATGATGGAGCGAGTTACAGCTCCAATGAAGGAGTTGCAGAGAGAGGCATTGACAAACACAAATTCTGCAGCAGTTTCCAGTAAGTGCTGGATTCACAGATACACTGCTCAGTTCTACTGCATGATGTCCGTTAAGCTTCTGCTTCTTCAATCTGTGTGTAAGGTTGTGTTCACACATCCGTGTGAGGATTACCAGCTGCGAGAAACTATTTTTTGTTGTTTTTTTTTCAGGTTGTCATCCTTGTTGCTTCCATTATTTTTATTTTTGCACTGTAATATGTATGCTGTGTAAGTTTATTTTATCCATTGACTCTTAGCAATGGATCTGTTAAAAATGGCGGAAACTCGGATATAACACTGAAGTGGAAAGTCTGTCCTCATTGGGTAGTCCGCTTTATACAGATCCCCAAAGACTTTAATCCCTGAGCAAACAGATGAGAATAGAACCTGCTCTGAGTCTCGAGGACCAAAGACACAGACCTGTTTTTAAAACTGATGTGTATGGTTCAGTGAAATTCAACAGGTCCTGGTGGGAACTTATTTGAGCTTGTCACAGAATTCTTCAGTAAGACCCTTAGGGATTAATTACGCACTTCATTTTTTGCCGCGGAAAAATGCAGTTCACTATTTACAGATTTCTCTGCTACAAAAAGATGTGTGGACAAGAAAAATGCTGTGTAAAATGCATACGCTTTTCTATAGGTTGTTTTTCCCCCCATTCATTTGAATAGGTGAAAAAAAGCAGCAAAAAACGCTGAAAATTTGAAATTTCAAAGCGTTTTTTTCAAAATCTGCAAGTAAAACGTAAACGGCGTATGCATGAGATTTCATAAGTCTCATTTGCTTTGCTGGTACTGTAAAATACTACGTTAAGAATGCAACATGTGAATAAGCCCTTACAGTGTGAGCAGAGTGAATGAGATTTGCGAAACCTCATGCACTTGTTTCTTATATTAACTTGTGGATTTGAGCCTCAGCCTCAGTTCATTTTTTCAACTTTGCAGCATGTCACTTTTTTTAGCGTTTTTCACCCAAATGAATGTGAATAAAAGGCAAACAAAAAGTCATCGAAAGCGCCTGTGTTTTACGCAGCGTTACTCCCGAGAACACTCCGTTATTTGCTGCAGAGAAATCTGTTTGTGCACCTACCAGTATTGTGACCGGTTTTTGTCTATGGAGTTTCCGGGGCTGAGTGCTTGGTTTTCTCCCCCTATGTATGACTGTAACAACAGATTTCTGCAACTGGAAGAGGCCATATTGGATTCTCACTCATGAACTGTGATTGGAAGTTTACTGTAGACTTTTCTTATTACATGAGTGGAAATTGATGCTGATTCTCTGAAAAGCAGAAATGGTGCTAGCCGATGCCAGCGTGTGAAAAATGTTATAGGCGCTCGCCGATGCCTGCGTGTGAAAAATGTTATAGGCGCGCCGATGCCTGCGTGTGAAAAATGTTATAGGCGCGCCGATGCTTGCGTGTGAAAATGTTATAGGCGCGCGCTGTGACATAATGGAATCTCACTATATGTGACTCCTAATGTGTCACACGTGACTGGTAATTGTGCCTAGTAATAGACTTTAGGGCATGTTCAGACGTCCGTGTAAATCGGTCCGATCTTGTACCTTATTGAATAACAAAAAAACTGACAAACACCAAGAACTAGACAGAACAGGTGCATACCAAAACCGTAATGCACGGATTGTTCGCAGATCTCCTGAACGGAGCGTGACCGCTTCATATGAGGCTGTTATGTTCGGGCCAGGAGAGCTGCGACCAGTCCCTGCATTGCGAACTGAGATCGGACTGGTTTGCACGAATGTCTCAATGACCCCTTTCTATGAGTAATCTGTGCTTCATGGGCGGGATTCTGCAAATAGTGGAGAAAGGCAACAATGTCATGGTTGCTGATCATGAGTGGTCCATCATGTGAAGGTAGGCTGAAGTCTGTGAATGGCCCACACACAAAGGTTGCACAGTTATGGAACTAAATGATAGCGTGGGTGGCACTGTGGCTCAGTGGTTAGCATTGCAACGCTGGGGTCCTGGGTTCAAATCCCACCAAGGACAACATCTGCAAGTTTGTATGTTCTTGTGTTTGCGTGGGTTTCCTCCGGGGTCTCCAGTTTCCTCCAACACTCCAAAGATATACTAATAGGGAACTTAGATTGCGAGCCCCAATGGGGACAGTGATGATGATGTCTGTAAAGCGCTGTGGAATTTATGGCACTATATAAAAGTGTAAATAAATCTGTCATTAAATATATAAAATTAATTGTTCATGGGGTATGGATTTGGGTAATAGAGAGTATGGGTATGGGGTAATAGAGAGCATACATTACCCTTATCCCAAATTATAGTGCATAGTAGGAACAGCCAGAAATTTACTTTGTTTTGGTTGTCTAATCCAAAAACTTACTTTAGGCCAATATATATGCTCATCCAGCATATAGAGGTCTTCCACCATGGACTAGGTATTTTTACAGCATCTTGTATAGCTAATTCAATGGCTGTATGATCACATTCCTGTTGTGTACAACTAATAAGCCCCCACTCACATTAGTCACCGTAGGCCCTGGCCGGCATATGTGAACCAAACCTGCTTACAGGAAACATTAAGGCTAAGTTCACACTGGGCGTTTTTGATGCAGTTTTCTAATGCTAATTTTCAGCTGCTTTTTACAGTAGCAGCAAAGCCAATGAGACTTCAGAAATCTCATGCACACAGCTTAGTTTTTTTTGTATTTTGTGCTTTGCTGCGTTTTTTGGACATAGAGAATGTCACTTCTTTCAGCATCTTTTCAGCTTTTTTTCACCTATTTACTTGAATGGGTGTTGAGGAAACGCACCAAAACGCAGGCATCAGATTTTACTGTGTTTTTTGTGCCAAAACCTGATTCAATGGATTAGAACTTTTTTTCAACACTAAACTTTATCCGCATGCACAAGAGACAAATCTAGCATGCCAAAACCGCAGCAAAAAACAAGAAAAACATGCTTTTTTTTCTGAAGGTTCTTTCCTGCCAAGAGATCAGGTTTTGCTGCAGAAAGAAAATGCCTAGTGTGAACTTACCCTAAGAGTATGTGCACACGTTGCAGATTGTGCTGCAGATCCGCAAGTGATGTACAATACAATGTAACTCAATGGGGAAAAAAACGCTGTGCACATGCTGCGGATTTTTCAGCGCGGATTTGCTGCAGATTTAGTCCTATGATACAGTGGAGTGGCGCGTCAGATGTCCATCCACCCTTTCAATTTTCTATGATTCTGCTGGAAAAAGCCGAGTTCAGCAGTCGGCAGCTCCATAGGGAATGTATGGAGCTGCCGTCGGCGCACTGCCCCAACATTGAAATGGGGATGAAAGTAGAAATATTTCATTTTATATAAAATGCCGCTGTTCTTCTGACTTCTGCGTTGCTTATCTCTTATTCCTTTTGCTTTCCCGTTTCTGAGCTATGGCACCCTTTTCCCTGTATATAAGTCTAGTTAGCCATGTAGGCGGGGTCATCAAGATTCCCAAAAAGAAGAGTTGATGACCATGCCTCGGTAGATGACAAGACTAGATTTACATACAGGGAAGAGGGGGCAATATATCAGGAATGGAGAGAAGCAGGAACAGCAGAAAATCAACACCAGAGTCTGTCCTATTTTAAGATATTGAGATCAATCAATTTTGTCCAATTTCCCAGGTACAACGTACGCCATTAGTTAAAAATGTGGACCAAAGATGTTCATTATTTCCATGTCCAAGAACAACAACCAGAGTTGGGTCTTGTCTTTCTTGCCGAATATAATGAGAACTGCACAATGTGAAGAATTCTGTATCAACATGTTACCCGAATAAGTCTGCTCATGAATATTCATTAGAACTTCTGCCCCAGTCCAGCTGTCATACAAAACATAATATACAATGGCTTCCCAAAGTATTCAACCCTTTGGCTTTTTACCTACCGTATTTTTCGGACCATAAGACACACCCCAAATTTTCAGAAGGAAAATAGGGGAAAAAAATTAATGTGTCAAATGGGGATCTGTCTTACAGTCCACATTCAGCTGGGCAAAAATCCCAGTGTAGGCATGTTCTTTACATGAACTGATGTAAACCCTAAAAAAAGTGAAATTCCAGGTTGTGAGGAAAAGGGTATACTTTTGCAAGCCACTGTAGCAGCTGGCTTTGCATTTTGACTGCTGATTGGCCGTCATATTCACTATTGAACAGAAGTCGATAGGCTCCACCCCAGAGGATCCTTCACACCTAAAGTTTCCTTTAAATAGTGTAGGGGGAAAATAAAAATAGACCCCATGACAATAAAAAGAGCCGCCATGTGAGTCCTCCTGTAAGAATATGACGTAATTTATCATTATTTTATCTGCGGTTGATTGCCTTGATCTTATCTGCCATAGGCTCTATGTGGACACTATACCGGTGGTAATTGTTGTCAGAGAGCTCGTTGTCACTGTGATCTCTGGTCTCCATCACTTGGGTTGTAGGTGTCGCCTTCTGCTTTATATTGATAATAGTGCTAGTTATTGTTTTTGTCCATTTTCAGTGTGGATAGTATGTATTGACCAGATAAATGACTCCTGCTATTTCATTGCTGCTCTGATATATCAGATTATCCCTATTTTTTTTCTACGACCTGCCTCTATAGTATCTGCCAATGTCCGAGCACTTGATCCTGACGCCTGTGGTCAGGAATCAAGTTTTTGGAGGATCGTGCAGGGCTAGGGGGCGTCCATGTACCCCACTTAATAAATACAGTAGTAGCATTTCTGTTTGGCAGGAGTATTCTGCAATCCTACACTTCCTGATAGACTGTATTGTATATGGCCAGTGAACCTACAGACGAGTGACCTCTGTTGTAAGCTGGAGGCTTACCAGAGTTCATACAGGTTCAGTGGCCAAAATTGACTCTTTACAAATCTAAATGAAGATGTTCAGGGCCCAGGCTGTTATAAAAAAAAGGGTGCAAGAGTAAAGCCACATCTTAAAGGGGTTGTGTAATTCTCTTTCTTCGAGAGCGCACCGCTACTCTGCCTCCCCGGCTTCCTGCTTGCTGGTGGGCAGTGCTCTCTTAATGTTGAACACTTTGCCCCTGGTCTAATTTTTTGCACACTATACAATACAATAAGAATATCGTATAGTATTTGTGCTCCTCATCCTGGTAATGTTATAGTGATGTATACAGAAAATGTGTTCACGGCTGGGACGGGCAGCCTCACAGCTGTCACTGGCTACTTGATGTGTCACCCGCTGCCAAAGACCTGGAGATAAGCTCAAGTTCACATGAAGGCTGCTCCTATCTGTGGGGACCAAACCTAGTCAGAAAGATAGTTGATGTTTACAGGTTTTTCTATTATGGCTGAAGCATGCTGAGCCGTGTATACTGTCATACTGTCTGTAGAAATTATCACAATCCCTTCATGTGTCTTATACATTGTCATCGAGTCTTTTCTGCTATCTGTAACCAAGTCCCTGCGATTAGATCCCTAGGCGGCCCGCTTATATTTCTGAGAGAGTGGCCCACATTTCTCAAAAAATAGGGAGTCTTCAACTAAATATTTATGAAATGTTGCGACCTGACAACTGATACACGAGGCCCGATCCACAGGCGGCATGTTTCGCTCCCTGGCTGTACGATTTCAGACAGGTATGCTTGACTGACATGTTGCTGAATTCCAGAGAACAAACATTTAATAGTCGCCGGCCGAGCTGCATAAGAGACTAGTTGGGCACGTGGGTCCCAGCGACTTCTCCCCGCCCGCTCCGCTGGAGTGACGGTTCTCTCTCTAGATTCTGGGAGAGAGCTGTCCCTCCAGATGAGTGAGCAGGGACCCGCCTGTAAAAACAAGTCTTCCGTGTGGCTCGTCCCTGACGGCTTTTAGACTGTGTTTCTCTGCATTTCTCCTGCATTTCAGAGCCACTCAACCCTGGCTGAGGCCATACAGCCAGTGTCTCAGACATGGTTCCCAGAGATCAGGCAACACATTGGTGCTCTGCCCAATCTTAGATGAGAGCGATGTGTCACACACAAGTCACTACCTTTTTTTTGTACAAATTACAAGTTTCGATACATGAGTAAAAAATGGCTGCAATATATGTGTATGTGAGAGAGTGCACACAATTCTTGGGAGTCGTGTAGAAAACGTTTTCAGAAAACCAACCCAAAAATAGACCAGATTTTTCTGTGACAAATTCGATATCACTGTGTATGTGTGTACAGCCTGTACTCGTGTATGTATTTATCATACAGCCCTGTACAAAAGCAAAAAATGCTGCAGAGCAAGAATGCCTTCAAAAATAGAAATGTGTTTTATTTTTATCAATTAACAAAATGAACAAAACCAAAATCTAAATCAATTATTTGGTGTGACTGCTCCAGAGCTATTCACCCCAATGAATCTTTCCACCCCTCTCTGCTGTGTAATATATCTTAAGTGCTTGTTCCGGCTGCACACTCTGGCTGGTAGGACCTGTGGACTCTGGTCATGTGACCCTGATGCACTTCTATGTTGTTGACTGCCTATGATTGGTCAGCGCCATACAGGAGGCAAGTACACGCCTCTAGTGAAGAATATCGAATAACACTCACTTGAATTTAACTAAAGTCACCTCATTAGGTGCCAAGTATTTGATTGCGAATGCGAATATAACAAAAAAAAATAGTTTTATTCCACTCTGCAGCCACTATTACATGGTGTGTCCAGTTCAACATGAAAAAATTTGGTGAAAAGTCCTCTTTAAAGGATTTGTCCAGCCTTACGCTGCAAGTCTGCAGTCACTCTATGTGACTGCATACTTGTGACTCCTCACAGTGCGCACACTGTGTGTTGTGAGGATTTTCTAGTGCTGGCAGTGGGCGCTTGACCATAAGTGTGTGATACGCATACATGCGGGCACGTACTGAATAGACATGTGTGACCTTGCTCAATGCAAGTGTTTTGAGCGAGGCAGGACAAATCTAGTCTGAATGTGACCGGAAGTAGGCAAATCATATACTTGAGGCAAATGACTGCTCTCTCCCGGTCCCAGAGAATCCTTACAGTGTGCAGTGCTCGTACTGTTAGGATACACAAGTCTGGAGTCACATAGTGACTGCAGACTTGTACCCTAAGGCTTGACAACCTTGTAAACCTTTTACACAGCTGTTTCTGTTTCAGTAGATAACTGTGTTTAAAATTTAAATAATAATCTTTATATAGCGCCAACATATTCAGCAGCGCTTTACAGTTTAACAGTTTCAAGCACAGCAGTAACAACTTTAACAATAATACAATGATTAAAGAAAATTAAAACAACCCTGCTCGTGAGAGCTTACAATCTACATTGAGATGTGGGAGATACAAAGTACAGGTGTGTATTTACAATGGTGTATTTACAATGATGGTCCAGCCATCTTGAGGGAGTGAGGGATGGATGGAGACAGTGAATGGGCTACACACACACACACACACTTACACATAGAATGACTTTGATTAGTGAACGTGATAGGCCGCTCTGAACAAATGTGTTTTGAGGGAGCGCCTAAAACTGTGCAAGTTGTGGATAGTCCTAATTTCTTGTGTTAGAGCATTCCAGAGGATTGGCGCAGCGCAGGAGAAGTCTTGGAGTCGGGAGTGGGAGGTACGGATTAGTGCAGAGGATAGTCGAAAGTCGTTTGCAGAGCTCAGCGATAGGCTAGGCCGATAGACAGAAATGAGGGAGGAGATGTAGGGGGGTGCTGCACTGTGGAGAGCTTTGTGGGTGAAAACAAGTACTTTGAATTAGATCCTATAATGAATGTGCATCCAATGTAAGGATTAGCGAAGAGCGGACGCGTCCGAATACCAATTAGCTAGATGGATGACCCTGGCTGCTGCTTTAAGGATGGACTGGAGAGGGGAAAGTCGAGTGAGGTGGAGGCCAATTAATAGAGTGTTACAGTAGTCCAGGCGGGAGTGGATCAAGGCGACAGTGAGGGTTTTTGTTGTTTCCATGGTGAGAAAAGGGCAGATTCTAGAGATGTTCTTTAGGTGTAGGCGGCAAGAGCGGGCAAGAGATTGTATATGGGAGGTGAAGGAGAGATTGGTGTCAAACGTAACACCCAGACAGCGCGCCTGCTGCCGGGGTATTATTATGGTACCACCCACGGAGAGGGAAATGTCAGATTTAGGGAGGTCAGTAGACGGCGGCGGGAGTAGAAGAAGTTCAGTTTTGGAAAGGTTGAGTTTCAGATAGAGAGCGGACTTGATGTTGGAGACTGAGGACAGACATTCACTGGCGTTCTGTAGTACAGCGGGGGTAATGTCAGTGGATGACTTATATACTTGTGTGTCATCAGCATAAAGATGGTACTGAAAGCCAAATCTGCTTATGGTCTGTCCATCGGGGCCGTGTAGAGAAGGGGGCCAAGGACTGAGCCCTGAGGTACCCCAACAGTGAGAGGAAGAGGAGATGAAGTGGAGCCAGAGAGCAAAACACTGAAGGAGCGGTCAGAAAGATAGGAAGAGAACCAGGAGAGAGGGCAGTGTCCTTAATGCCTAGTGACGAGCCTAGAGAGTAGGAGACGGTGGTCAACAGTGTCAAGCTACAGAAAGGTCGAGAAGAATAAGCAAGAGAGTGGTCACCGTTACTTTTTACTGTCAGAAGGTCGTTGGTCACTTTGATGAGCGCAGTTTCTGTCGAATGTAGGGGGCGGAAACCGGACTGTAAAGGATCTAGGAGGGAGTGAGTGGAAAGGTAATGGGTAAGGCGGGAGTAAACCAGGCACTCCAAGAGTTTAGAGATGAAGGGGGAGATTGGAGACTGGTCTGTAGTGGTTTCTTTAGTAATGGAGTAACGATAGAGTGTTTGAAGGAGGATGGAAAAATGCCCGAGGAGAGGGAGTTGTAGTTAGGTGAGTTGTGACGACTGGAGAGAGAGACTGGAGGAGATGTGAGGGAATGGGGTCAGTAGTGTATGTAGTCGGAAAAGAGGAAGAGAGGAGTTTAGAGACTTCTTCTGTGATGGGATCAAATGTGGAAAGTGAGCCAGGGAAAATACAGTGAGGGATGGGAGTCACAGCACTTGGTGGCTGGGAGCGGATTTCCTGACGGATCTATTTTCTCTATAAAGTGGTAGGCCAGGCCATCAGCACAAATGTCTGTGATAGGGGCCTGTGCTTTTGGCCTGAGGAGGAGTGAAAGGTGTCAAAAAGTTTCTTGGGGTTGTTGGATGGTGAGATGAGGGTGGTGAAGTAGGTCTGTTTGGCGAGGTGAAGGGCAGAATTATAGGTTAACATAAATTTGAAGTGGATGAAGTCTTCTGGTGTGCGGGTTTTTCTCCATAGGCGTTCAACACTCCTAGAGCATCGCTGGAGAAGTTGAGTTTGCGATGTGAGCCAGTGCTGTTTTACTCTGTGCCTGGAGGTTCTGTGCGTGAGGGGAGCTACTTGGTCATGGGTGCTTCAAAGAGTGTCGTTGTAGTGATGAACAGCCAAATCAGGACTGGAAAAAGAGGAGATTGGGGACAGTGATGAGTGTAGAGAGTCTGAAAGTGTCTGAGGGTTAATGGCTTGTAGATTTCTGAATGTGTGGTAGGTAGGAGTGTGCTGGGGTGGTCCAGGATTTGTGAGCATGAAGCAGAGAATGTTGTGGTCAGAGAGGGGAAGCAGTCAGTTATCTAGGTAGGAGATTGAACAGAGCCGGACAAAGACCAGGTCAAGGGTGTTACCGTCCTTGTGTGTTTCAAAGGTTGAAAGCTGTGAGAGGCCTAGAGAAGTGGTTAGTGATAGAAGCTGAGATGCAGATGTGGACGTGGGGCTGTTAATGGGGATGTTGAAGTCTCCAAAGATAAGGGTTGTGAGTTCTGAGGACATGAAGTGCGGCAGCCAGGCTGAGAAATAGTCAAGGAAGTGGGTGGGTGAGTCTGGGGGCCGATATATGACCGCTACTCTGAGGGAAAGGGGATGGAAGAGCCTGATGATGTGGACCTCCAAAAGAAGCGAATGAGAGTGATGGAGCTGGGGGGATATCTGGAAAGTGCATTGTGGGGACTGGAGTATGTCGACTCCACCACCAAGTCTGTTTGTGGGTCTCAGGGAATGGGAGAATTGTAAGCCACCATAGGAAATGGCAGCAGGGGAGACTGTGTGAGAATCCTGAATCCATGTTTCAGTGAGGGCCAACGTTTGAACAGAGTTGTTCAGAAAGTAATTGCGCAGGAATGGAAGTTTGTCACATACAGAACGTGGATTCCAGAGGGCACAATTAAAAGAAGGAGGTGAAGGAGTGCAACTAATATTAATAAAGTTGTTAAGGTTTCTATGTGAGGTAGGGTAGGGGCTGAGGTTGGGGGATGGTGGACCAGGGTTGGGGGAGATGTCCCCTGAAATTAGTAGGAGTAGGAAGATAAAGAGCAAGTAGCTATTGGAATTGTAAGAAGTTTTTTTGTGCGATGTGTTTGGGCAAGATGGGGTGAGGTTTTTCAGGAAGGTGAGAAATGCATGCTGATGTGTATGAGCCGTGATGGAGGGGGGGATGGGGCGGTAAATGTGGATGACAAGGGAACACAGGATAGAAATAAAGCACATGGATAAAAGGGAGTGCAGAGTGTGAGATACCTGACTAACTGCCATGGATAACTGCTTTTACTTGATGCTTTGCTTCTGGGATTCGCGTGCAAGCACCCCACACTGCGTGCACCCCTTAGAATGCTGTTAAATCTATAGGCCACACTACAGAGTCAGGAGAGAGGGATTGTGGGTGCTGGTTTGGGATAATTTTGCAGCTGGGGCCAGCACACCAGGGTGTGTTTAGATGTCAAAGGCACTGGACCTGGCTAGGTCTATATGCTATAGCACCTTCCGCCTGATAACATCTAGAGAGACCCCAATCACACGGATATAAAGCAGTAAGTATTAAATTCAGTGAAACAAATGAATTATACCAAAGATTTGGCAGGTACATTAAAATATGTTGCAACAAGGTAAAGCAGCAGATAACAGACAACAAGCAGGAGTTGTCCCATTAGAATATATTGCAGCACATGAGACAGCAGACAGGAGTGTGGAGTTGTACCGTATATACTCGAGAATAAGCCGAGATTTTCAGCCCATTTTTTAGGGCTGAAAGTCCCCCTCTCGGCTTATACTCGAGTATATACGGTACCTGTGTGAAGAGAGAAGATGGATGTTAATTCTTTGCCATGGATAACTGCTTTTACTTGATGCTTAGCTTCTGTGATGCTTTACTGACATGAATATGATCATTGTCACTGGTTTGGTATAACTCATTACACACCTGACTATAATAATAATAAACTATTAACACGTCTATTTTTTAAAGCATTCTTGCTTTGCAGTATTTTTCACCCCTGCCTAAACTTTTGCCCAGTACTGTATATATGGGTATGCTTTGTGTGCACGGTGCCACGTACACATTGCCCATAGTGGTGTGTGTCCTATATCTGTACATGGCGTCCGGCTGGTATCTGGGTTGCAGTAGGGCTGGCAGAGCCCTGTATACACAGGGGAGCTCAGTGGCGGGTTGTCAGTTAGTGCAGAGGATGTCAGTTTATGGCAGCTGTTAATGGCAGGTGTGTTATATAACAGGAACTTGTAAGGTCTCTGTGTTTTCTGTTGAGCCATGGATGGATGGAGCGATAGACTTTTAAAGATTTATTGCTTTTGTGTTTATATCCCTGGAAGAATCGGACATATGGATAATGAATGAGGATGGGCCCCTGTGTGTCCACTCTCTGCTGATGGGAAGTGTGGAAATAGTCGCTTCTGTGTGCGGCCGTCAGTGCTGTGGAATAGCTACTAAATGCTGACATTTACAGCAATAGTCAGCCGTGCGCTCCTGCATCCGTAGCACTGACGTAGGCATAGTGGCTTGTCACCACCACGGAGTGATGAGAATGAATGCGACCACTGTCCAGCACTGCATGAATATGCAATCTGAGCATAAATAGAGTTATCCCCCTCTTCATATTGCTCCCAGCCCTCCTGTCTGGTAATCCGCTCATCTCTAGACTGTGTTTATAGGATTTTCAGTGCAGTGATCATTATTTAAATGGAATCTGTCACCAGGTTTTCTCTTCCTCATTTGAGAGCAGCATATTGTTGGGGCAGAGACCCTGATCCCAGCGATCTATCACTGAGTTTACTGGGTGCCGCAGTTGTGGCACAATCAGTTTCAGATGTAGCAGAGCTCTGAAAGCTGCCCCCGCCCACACCAGGCTCTGTGTGTACATTTTATAGTGACAGTGAGCAGCTAGTCAGAGGAAGGGGTGAGGTCTGACCGCTTGGCGGAGTGAGCTAGTCTGGGCAGTGATAATCTCCTGATGATAAAACACTCATTGTATGGAAACAGCACACAGCCTAATAAG
>VIAB01003535.1:55182-67659 GCA_009801035.1 Oophaga pumilio
ATCAACCACTGAGGACTCTCAAGTCTAAATATTTTTCCAGAATAGAGTCATTTTACCACATTTTCTATGCAAATGCTTCCCACCGCCTCCTCAGCAGTCTGACTTGCAGAGGTCTTCTGTTATTTTCTGTAATATTTCTGCTGCATGCTGCTTGCACTTTTTGATCATTACTCACATCAGTTTTCATTTTCATAAAAGAAGTTTTCAAATGCTTTAATGTAATATCCAAGTGACTGGTGCTTCTTATTGTAAATGGGTGTCTAATAATGCACATATGACTTATCCAATAATGCAGAGTATGTTCCCTCTACAGTGGCCAGGCCCGGCCTCCTTATGCCATCACTGACTGCACACACTTTTTGTTTTTGAGTTTTTGAAAGTTTTATTTAATACCACCCTCTAGTGGATAAAGAAATAATTGCATGTAGTACACACTCAGGAGATGTGTGAAATGTCTCCCTCTAGTGGACTGTTTTTCTATTACACACAATGCAATGGCCTAACTATGAAATTGCATAACTGCAGTTATTTTTTTTTGTCAAATTTCCATGTAAACTAATTAAAATACTTGCTCTTTTTAAGGCTTGCGGTCAGCTTTTTAAGCAGCTCTTTAGCTGGTCCCTATCCCGCCATCAGTGCTTCAGTGCATCAGCATAAACCCACAGATAATGGCGTAACTTGAAGCTTATGGACCTCAATACAAAATCTACAATAAGGCCCCCAACTGTACAGATTTCTAATAGTATTGTTTTTTTATATGGTACAATGTGACCTTTTGAGACCCTCTACACTCCAGGGCCCAGGTACAAGTGCAACTCCTGCACTCAGTATAGTTAAGCCCCTGCCTATTGATATCTGTGAGACCACCAATTTTTCTCCCCTAAAAGATGCTGAAAGAAAGAAGGATCCTGCATGATACTTTTGCTCTCAGGGCATGAGTGCCAAATGTGTCTGGAAACAACTTACTCCCCTCTGCCCATTGAGAAGGCAGGACATATATGTGTCTGTAGATGTCAGGAGGAAAGATTTTAGTGCCTGTTGTAATGCACAACTTCCACAGACTTCTGAATATTCCGGATATTTTCTTTGCACTGCTGACTTTATCCACTAGGTGTCAGTAGCATTCTATAGTTTTCTACTTCTGATCCGGCCCTGCTTTGATTATATCACTTATTAATAAGTCCCTGCCCTGAGTGCAACTGATTAAAGCGTTTTGTGGGTAAAAAGAAAAGTTCCCCATTGGCTTGGCACTGTAAAAAATTACAAGCTAAGAGATATTCACCTGTCAGCTCCCAAGGTCATGTGCCATGAGAAAGACATCTGACAAAGTGCCGCTCGAGTCACTTGACCGCTGCAACCAGTCATAGGCTGCAGCGGTCCTGCTTCTAGTGAAGCAGTGAAATCTCTTCCTGGGTCAGCACAGACCACGGAGCGGAGTGCACTGGATCCCGGTGGGTGCCGGTAGGGGAGTGTTACTTCCTTTATCATTTTTTACAGTACCAAGGCCCGGGGGGAACCTCTCCTTTTTACCTGGATGATCCCTTTAACTTATTTCCTTTTTCTGGTCTTGAATATGAAGATCTGTTTACAGCTCGGTAATTAACCTCAGTCCCTTCCAATACCGTACTTATAGCTTAAAAAAGGGGGTTGATTAAGAAAGTTCTCCTGTCTTACTAGAAGTGTCCCTTGATGATAAAGTGACCCCTTATGGGCTTATGGTGACCCCCCAGTGACCAGCTGTGTGAAAATCTGTTGGCAAATTCTTGCAGCGCCGACGTAGGAAAAATAGTGTATTACACGGCGTCCATTCAGTGTTTTATGTATTAAGCAGCACTGGACGGGCCCCCTGAGGTGAGCATCACTGAGGAGGACACCCTCTAATAAGCACTTCCACCAAACTGTGTAGGTGCATTAATGTACTGACTGATGGCCGTCTTCTCCAGTTCCCGGCTCCAGAACTCTTCTCACTCACGTGACCTCTGTCCCGACTTGTTGTCTCACTGCTCTTTGTGAGCTGGAAATCGCTTTTAGGCCACGTTCACACGTGCACCCTTATAACCCCCACCCGTCAGTTAGGCCACGTTCACACGTGCACCCTTATAACCCCCACCCGTCAGTTAGGCCATGTTCACACGTTCAGTATTTGGTCAGTTTTTTACCTCAGTATCTGTAAGCCAAAACCAGGAGTGGAACTGAGGAAAAGTATAATAGAAACACGTCACCACTTCTGTATTTATCACCCCCTCCCGGTTTTGGCTTACAAATACTGAGGTAAAATACTCACCAAATACTGATAGTGTGAACGTGGCCTTACAATGGAGGTCTCTGGAGTGGCAGAACAAGGTTCCATAGACTTACATTGTGAGAACAACTTCCTCCTCACACAAGAGCCCGGTGCGAGCAGCCAGCAGGTCCGAATAGAAGTCCCATGGCCCAGAAGAGGAGCTGGGCAGACGGTGATCATATACCAGCACAATTACACTATATTACATGTACATTTAGGGCTCATTCAGACGTCAGTGATGTTTCTCGTTGGCATCAGGAAACTCTTCCGATTTTGTGACAAATCTGTGCAGAAATAAAGCGACGGGCACAGTTCCTTTCACAGATTTAGGCAATAAACCGTTTGGTGGGAGCGCTTCTTTAACTCTAAATTCCCCAATAATAATATAAAAAGTTTTTTTTTTAATCTAGGTAATCCATTTACATGTCCATAAACATAAACTTGCATTTTTGGGGGAGGCAAAAATGAAAAATGAAGCATTGCAATGAGGGATTGTCCAAGATAATGCAGCACACAGGCAGCCATACTTGTGAATTATTTAGATCCCATTAGTCGCGCTCTCGCTCCAGGCCGTCCCTGGGCCGTGTCTCCGACGCTGATTACTGTGCCTGCTGATGTCACCATCCGTACGCCCCACGGGACAGCTGCAGCCGGTATATGGCCCCAAACCACAGAGTCCATTGATCCTACACCAGGTGGAAGCCGACCGTGAGATTTATTATATGAAATAAGAACACATTTGTGGTGACATTTCCTCTATAGATATCACAGAAATATAATTGTGGGTTATTTTTTTCTAATTAGCCCCTGGGAATGTAATGAATACAATCATGGAAGGGGACGTTGGACCGTCATAAGGGTGTTGATAAATATCCCAAACAGACGATTAGTTTAATGGATTGTCCAATGCTTCTGTAGTGATGGGTTAGCTTTAGGCTAGGTCATCAATATTAGATGGGTCTGGGGTAGAACAACCAGCACCTCCACCAATCAGATGTTCACGGTGGTGCTGGCGGCGGCAGCCAGATGCAATCAGTTGCGGAGCAGAACAGCGGGGCTCCGTCAGCTGTGTAGTAGCCGCAGTGGGGTCCTGCAGATCGACACTTATACATTCAGATAGGTGTGACTGTGCAGATCCTCAACTGATCACATCCGGCCATCACCAGCTTCGGGAACAGCTGATCAACAGGAGCCCCACCGATCTACCTGGTATGGCTGATTTCCCTAATTTGTCTCCAGGACCTTTAATGGGTCAAGCCTAGACTTACAGGGTCGCTACCTCCAGGTGGCACTAGAGAGCGGGGGGGATGAGTTAGGCACGCTATAACATGGCACACGAGTAAGAAGATGTCAGAAAGTTTACAGCTTCTTTATTCACAATTGCATGCATTATAACACTTGAAACAACTTTTTTTAAATTTCTTATAAAAAGAAAAAAATTAACATGTCCAAACCAGAATAATAACTGTGAAGGAAAAAAAGGAGTAAGGAGGCCACGGAGGGGGGACCAGGGATAAAACTAATAAAAGCACCACCTATTCTTAGTAGGACACCATCCTGTGCGCAGTGAAGCAACAAAGTCTTGCTACTCCCTGATTCTCCTCTCTAGTCGGATATGTTCTTGCCTTAGATGCCGGTGTGAGCCCTGGTACTGCGTCTGTCTGTATAATGTATTGTGCTGCGTCCTAGATATCTAGCTGATTCTATAGCTGTAGTATATGGAGATTCTGATTTGGCTTTTATCCTAAGTCATATTACAAGACTCGTTAAAGGGTTGATTGTGACTTGTAGGATCGCTACTTCCAATAGGTGGCGCTATAGAGTACAAGTCCTCTTTGTTTGAAGAGGCAATTTGCATATAGCTGTAGTATAGTCATTTATCTATGACCAGTCCTGCACAAATCCCAGAAGCCAGGGCGCCGAGGCACCCAGAAATGTGCAGGTAGTTCCAACATTTCAGGCCCTGGCCTCATCACAGGAAGAGGGATAATGCTCCCATCACTTACCCTTAACAGAGGCTGTGCCCGATGCCCGACAGTGGCATCCATCGCATCACCAATGGTGTCTGCCTTAGGCTACTTTCACACTTCAGGCTTTTTGAATCAGGCGCGATCCGGCGTGTTTTTAAAAAAACGGATCCGGTACCGGATGCGTTTTTTTAGCATTGACTTACATTAGCGCCGGATCGCGCCTGATGTCACAGCGTTGCATCCGTTTTTGTCCGGATCCGTCGGAATTGTACATTCCGGCGGCCGGACAAGACGCTGGCTGCAACGTTTTTTTTTTTTTCCGGAGCCGCCTGATAGTGCCTGAATCGGCACTTCAGGCGGCCGGAAACAATGTAAATGTATGGAGCCGGACCAGTCTTCTGACAAATCCGTCAGAAAACTGATCTGGAATCCAAGGTCTCTCTCTCTCTCTCTCTCTCTCTCTCTCTCACTCTCACTCTCTCTTTCTCTCTCTCTCGTCCGGGCATTGATATCTGCATTTTCAACATGGAAATTTTATATTTCCGGGTTGAAAAGGTCAGGACGGATCAGACAAAAAACCTGATCAGTTGCATCAGTTTTTTAAAATCAGCGCCGGATCCGTCCTATCAGGCATAGGACGGATTATGCCTGATTAAAAAAAAAAACTGATGTGTGAAAGTAGCCTAACAGATGCATCAGCAGCTTCTCGACATATTCTTACAATGTCTGCTAAACAGTTGCCGATGTAGCTTGTTACATAAGCCATACGGTGGCCAAAGCCACCCTTATGTATAAAGGAAGTGCGGTACATCCATGGAAAGAAAATCACCATAACTTCTTTATTGAGCAACAAAACCCATACAAAAAGTATGATGGCCATGGCCGACTGACGCAGTTTTGCCAAAATAATAACTCCCTTAGTCATAGAGACTATAATTAAGGTCCCTATGGTTTTGCCAGAAACTCTTCAGTTGGTCATGTCCACCATTTTTTTTCTGCCTGAAACGCATTAGCATTATGAGTTTTCCACACATTTTCCCAATTTTTTTTATCCTGTACTATTAAAGGCTAAGTTTTAAGTTCTTTCCCCTGGTGCTGGAGAATATCCCCTGTTGGACCATTGAGAAATGTTTGAATTGATCTGAAGCCCCTGCGGTTAAATTCCTAATGTCAGATTTCCTTTATTAATATTACGGTCTTGTTCTTTTTTTTTCTTGCTTCCTTGCACTTTTGAGGCTTTAGGGTTGTCCTCATGCTAGACCAGCACCTTCATACATTTATTTCTCTATATTTGGACATTTTTCTTGTTTTCTTCCCTGCTCATAAACCTGTTAGAGTAATGGAAATCCAAATGAAAGTTGCTTTTGTGAGCATGTGTATGTCTGCCTCCTAAAGAGGTCGATGTCTGCGTACGGTGCAGTGGTATATGTCGGAATCCATAACAATAGCTAAAAATGTACATGTGTAACTCCCCATATGGCCATGTTCACACGTCCCTGTGTCGTGATCAGTGTGGACACCACAGCAGCAGAACGGGTTAATCCGGGGTGATGTGAAATGTTGGAAAACTAAAGTGAATTTTCTGTTTGTAAGAAAGCGCTAGGAATGTCTGACTGCACATGTAAAAATAATTCCTCTAACAAACCCGCTGAGCAGGAGAGACACAAGGTAACGTTACCCGCGGTATTCTGGCAACCATTACATGATAAGCAAACAGCTTAATTGGTTTTCACAGGACCAGACGGCTGTGGCAGTATTTTCTTTAACAGTATTAGGGACCTGATTGGGAATGATTTGTTCCCATGTCTTAACTCGCACACCCCTTCAGAGTAGAGTTAAAGCCGCAGTGTGTAGACAAACAGCAATATCCGAGGCCTAAATAGGATATTAAAAGGGGTTCTCCACTTTAGGCTCGGGCTGCCGGCGGCTTGGGCCGTGACACGGGTTGTGCGACCACAGATCGCTATGTGTCGCTGCTACGTTGCAACACCATACGAGTGAATGGGGTCACACTGCGACCCTATAGGGTCCTGCGACAAGCTATTTGCAAAAAAGCCATCCGGTTCTGATTTTTCTTTTCTTTTTTTGTTACTTTTACAGTGTTCAGCCTGTGTGGCGGCAAAAGTCACTGTTTTTTTTGGGTGACCAGTTCTGTTCATCAGCTTCCTCCAGTTGGAAAAAAAAAGGTTGGCAGGTCCTTATGAAAAGAATCTGTCAGAAGGCTTAATCTGAGAGGCATGATATAGGGGCAGAAAACCTGATACCAGTGATGTCACTTACAGGGCTGCTTGCTGTAGTTTTTGATAAAATCAATCTCCTTCTGATAATACAGTATCATTAGTGGACTAGTAAAGCTCCTTCATATTTATGAGCTCTGTATAACCCCGCCCCCACTACTGATTGGCTATGCATAGTGTATACAGAAAGCTACCAATCAGTGGTGTGGGTGGAGTTATACTGAGCTCAGCATTCAGAGAACTGCTAGATCTGCAGCAGAGAAAATGGGGTTTTTATCAAAACTGCAGCAAGCAGCACAGTGAGTGATACATCACTGGAATCTCTGCCATTACATCATGCTGCTTTTAGAAGGGATAGCAAAATCCTGGCAACAGATTCCCTTTAAATGTGTAGTGGGTAGCCACCGCCATCTTGGGGCCAAATCCAAAATGCATCATTCATCTGCACAAATGGTATCTTTGGTCTCGTGGGATTATTAATCTGGCAGTATCATTGTGTAAATGTATTAATCAAGAACATATAAAGATCGCTGTATGAATGCACATTTCCTCCTAGATTGTTAGCTCTTGTGAGCAGGGCCCTCGCTCCTTTTGTTTCACACGTAATTGTGTTCCTCTAATGTCCTATATTGTTTGTACATGTGCCGCAGAATATGTGGGCGCTAAATAAAAAAAAATATTTCTTGCATAGCATTGACTAATGTTAAAGGGAATCGGTCACCACTTTCTTGGGATATCAGGTAAAAATATCATTCAGTTCAGTGACCCCTAAGCATTATACAAGTACTTTTGATACCCCATGACTCCCCACCTATGATCCATAAATACCGTTTTTATTCCTCCCACGGTGTATGTAAATATCCTCTGTCCGGTCCGATGGGCCTGGCTTATTGTCCGTCTCTCCACCCTCCTGGCTTTCTCTACGCTTTCTTTTCAAAGAATTTCTGCGATCGCGTACAGTTTTGGCGCTTGCGCATTCAAATGGCCTCTCGCGCGTGCGCAGTATGCTTTGGCCAACTGTGGGCAAAGCTGAAAAACAGTATTGCGCATGCGCCGGCATACGTGATTGCGTTCTATGGCCCGGAAGTATACTTGTACACTTCCAGGCAATAGAAAGCCATGGCGTATGCCGGCGCATGCGCAATAATGATTTTATGCTTTGCCCACACTTGGGCAAAGCATACTGCGCACGCGCGAGAGGCCATTTGAATGTGCACGTGCGTTAACTCTACGCGATCTGTGATATTCACAGAAAAGAATACGTGGGGAGTCAAAGGGTATCAAAAGTACTTGTATAATGCATAGGGGACACTGAATTGAATGATATTTTTACCTGATATCCCAAAAAAGTGGTGACAGATTCCCTTTAACAAATGCTAAATTAAGTGCAGGACTTATGTCACAGTTCATGCAAAATTTTACTGAAAAATCTCTTTTTTGGTAAGAAGCCGCAGAAAGATTCAGTGTAGTCTACTTTTGCCTGAGTGTCCCTTGGAGAGGCGGCATGACTCGGGATCAGACTATACTTGGGTTATTTTTGTAGTCTCTTTTAGACATTTAGATCTGTGCATGAACTATAAACACAGAATTGCTCAGGCACTCCAATCCTGCTGTAGGATATGGAAGTAGGCCCAATGTGGGCCCCATTTCTCTGTCTCTCTCAAGTCGGGAAACTTGTGGAATTATGGAAATCACAGGAACTGTAGACATGTTAATGATGTGTCAATGATGAAAAAAATTTTCAAACCATCTCAATTTATTCAGCATCGTGTATGGCCTCAACATGCAGAAATCCCAGCACTTACACATCTTGGCATGTTATCAGTGAGGGTATTAATGGTTGTCTGATGAGGAATGTTCTGCCACGCTGATTGCATTTGGGGCATGCAAATCATCAAGATCCGCTGCTGGCAGCTCCTTTTGCAATTATCGATCAGCAATGTTCTAAAAGTGTACGATGGAAGACAAGTCCAGAGACGCTGCAGGCCATTGTAACACAGCATGTTTAGGCTATGCAGGCTGCTCACAGTAGCATGAGGAACATGTGGCATTGGAGTTGTCTTGTTGAGACACGGCTCTTAGGACACTTTTGAAAAATGAACGTATTTCTGCATCCATGATTGATCCTTTCTGTTCACACTAGTGAGATTGGACATGACCTGACAAGCCTAAGGCCACATTCAGTATTCGATCAGTATTTTACCTCAGTATTTGGAAGCCAAAACCAGGAATGGGTGATAAATACAGAAGTGACTAGTGATGAGTGAGTATTCTCGTTGCTCGGATTTCCTCCGAGTATTTTGGTGTGCTTGGAGATTTAGTTTCTGTCGATGCAGCTGCATGATTTGCGGCTGCTGGACAGCCTGAATACATGTGGGGAATGCCTGTTTGTTAGGGAATCCTCACATGTATTCAGGCTATCTAGTAGTCGCAAATCATGCAGCTGCGTCGACCGAAACTAAATCTCAGAGCACACCCAAATACTCTGAGGACATCTGAGCATGATCGGGACAACCCGAGCAACGAGCATACTCGCTCATCACTAGTGGTGACGTGTTTCTATTATACTTTTCCTCTGATTGTTCCACTTCTGGTTTTGGCTTACAAATACTGAGGTCAAAAACTCAACAAATTCTGAACGTGTCACCAAAAGGTGTCTACATAAACTATAAGAAGGTGTTTTCATTATATTGTTCTACGAACCAGACGTCCAGATACAGGTGTCCATGGACCTCACACCATCGCTAACCAAAGCTATCATGGTGCAGAGCAAGACTGCAATGGAGGTCTATCATCTACACTACAGCAAAGAGTTCTGCTGTTGTTTTAGATACACTGATAGCTGGAAATGGGTGGAGAGGCCACATTGGCAGCACATGAAGAGGCCTTCATGAGGTAACGTCACACTGGTCCTATGCGATGGCATATCGTATGGTAGTTGGACACCTTTATTCTTTTTTCCAGGTACACTAACAGCTCAGTGTTGTATTGATTTTTTCATGGTACCAGTGGTACGGCCACTTCCCCATACTATACCAGGTGCATTTTTCCACACAACGGCGCCAAGCCACATGTTGCTCGTGTTACCGTGAGCAGACTATGTGTCCTAAATGTGCTACCATTGCATGCAGAATCTCCGGATTTGCCTCCTCCTATCAAGCACATCTGGGATGTCATTGGTCGGCAACTACAAAGGGAGCTGCCAGCAGCAGATCTTGATGGTTTTCCCAAATGCATTCAGCGCAGTAGAACATTCCTCATTGATGGCAGCCAAGGCGTGTAAGTGCAGGGATTTCTGCGCATGGTCCTTATACTCATATATTCACAAATCGCACAAATTCAGTGTTTTATATCCCATGTATGTATGATAGAGCGTTAGATGACATGTTATTATACATCCAGCTGTTCGCTCTCTGCATTCTCTAATGCATATTAATGGCAGTAAGCCTCCTCCTTGCACAGAGAAGAGGATTACATAATTTATATATGTACCCTTTCAGATTGAATAGCTAAGCCCTCTAGCCAGAAAACTGACCTTGAATCATGGGTATGAATCCCTCCTACAAGCCATGAATGAGCACAACAAACTACACCGAGCCAGAATAGAAAGGTACAGCTTTAAATGTTTTTGCAGCCGGAGAAGATGTGTGAATGATTGTCACAGTGCGGCTGTCTTTCTCTGTGGGTCTTGGAGACCTGCAGTAAAGCATCCAGTGCAGGGTCGCAGCCTGGGGTCCCAGCTTAGCTTCCGGTGGAGATCAAAGCGGAGAGGTGGTCCTGGGGTCAGCCAAGATCAGCAGTGATGTGTGTTCTAGGGGGCCTCCGACTGCACTGCCAGAGATTGGGACCATTTCTGGATCTCCCATGTGACCATCATTAGTCTTTATTCTATACACCTGCTGCGGGATTCTGGCTTGTAACTATTAACCCATTTTTGGCTGTAGTTTATACAAAGTGCGGTAGAAGGCGGATTATCCTAAAGCCATAGATTCCATTGTATGTGTGATTTCTGCCTTGATTGCACATAGTCACACCAGTAACCAATGTGACTGTTGAGGCCTGTGCAGACAACCGTAGAAATCAGACGGGTGACATCTGTGGTTTTGATGGATAGAGCTTGTGCCCATATTATTCTATGGGGTTGGGCACCTGTCTGATTTTTTTTCCCCATGAATCTGATGGCACTCGTTCATTCAAGTCTATGATTCCGTGAAAAAAAAAAAAATTATAGTGAAGAAGGTGGAGAAACTTTTTTCTTTTTTTTTTTTTGTTCTCTTTCCACCTCCGAGAAAATCAGATCCCACTTTGGTCAGAGTCTGATTAGCATAATTGAGCCACTTTTCTTGGATGGAGAGAAAAAGGTGATTTGACGCTATCCTTAAAGGAATTGTCCAGTTTTGGGGGGCCGTTTTTTTTTTTCTTACATGCATGTGTTTTTTGGAATCGGGATTCATTAAAAAAATGCATGGTTTTGTCTTCTGCAGACTCTGTGTTGCACTATTGCTGCCTGCAGAAATATGAGTTAACAGAGAATCAGTCAGCGAGCCTGTTCTACAGCTCCAATAGTTTGTAACTTGTATCTGTCTTTTTTTTAATGCTCCTTTCAGCTGATTTATGACTACTGCCATCTGTAATATACCAACGGTGCAACATTATTTAATGAAACAGAATTCCAAAACTGATTTTTGGTCCCAAATAAATGCATTTAAGTAAAAAAAATAATAATTGCCCCCAGAGCTGGACAAACCTTTTTCCTTTATCTTTGTGATCATGTATGCTTTTCTGTGGGCCTACTATAATGAATGTACCTTCCAATGATGAAGGGTTCAGCTCGTGTTTAGAAGGACCTCTGTTGTATGTAAAACATATAAAAATCCAATGTTTCAGGGTTTTTATGGGTCAATATCCTGAAAACGATCATCTCCAGTCACATCTCCCAGATCAGTGGGCTTTCTGAGCGTAGTAGTTCATTGGCACTATGAGCGTTCCTGTGGTTGATGTATAAGTTGGTAAGAAATGACTAGTTTGTATTAGACCAGATATAAAAGGTGACTTCTCGTCATACTCTGTCATACGCTGCCGGGCTCACTATGTCCATGTCACTTTTTGTCCTTCTAGATTATAAGCACTCCCCAGAGACTGAGCGCGGGAGCAGATCTTCTCATAGGGAGACAGTTCACCGCGGCCACCTCAGCCATGGTCACCCAGAGTCACATCACAGATGCCACCAGCTGGATTCCTGGGTAATTGTTGGCGCGTGTAATTTATTTGGGGGAATTGAAAACCTGCAGTTTCTCATCTTTGGTGCCTCTCTTGGTTCTGGTCAAGTCTTGCTTTTCTATACGATTGTAATAGTTATGTATGAGAGAAACGTATAATGTTTCATGAGTAAAGGTGAAGCCAGACGGAGAAACGAGACGTAAGTTCCCCCTATTTATATGATGGCAGAGACGGTAAGTGTGAGAGAATGTCGTGTCATCAGGTAGGACGTACATGTCCATGCAGGACATATGGCCAGTATGACCTAATAGGTTAGGATAGTAATGAATGAACTTTTGGGAAATTCATCGAGTGGCACATACATAATGTTACAGGCATATATTCAATTACTAACACCAGAAATATTTTTTTCCATAGAGATCGGAAACGTACCCGTGAGTTCATAGAGTCTGACTTCTCAGAGAGGTAAGGGCAAACGAGAGACGAGTGGTGGTGGGGGATGGCAGTTCTGATGAAGGTCACACCATTCAGCCTAGAATGTGATCTATACGATCTCTTGTGTTCCAGATTTTCAGGAATTTTGGTTTACTTCATTATAATATTGCAAGAGATCATATGTGTGTGCATGTAGAGCAATCGGACTGGGGTGGCAAGGGCCCACCAGTAACTCACTCTTGAGGACCATTGCGAATTTTACATTACCCTCATTCACAAATTTACCTGTTTCTTAAAGGGAATCTGTCACCCCAAAAATGCCATATCAAGT
>VIAB01003535.1:87067-101604 GCA_009801035.1 Oophaga pumilio
TATTTTTTTGAGCAGTGTATATTAGTAAGGACAGTTATCCTACAATTTATCCTTCCATTTACCCTGTATCAATCGCTATTTTTTACGTTCCCACTCATACATAATCGTGCTTCTATAGTTTGTGTGATTTTTGACTTTTCATCCCGGGCTGTGCGTTCTTCACAGGTTTGAATATCTTTTCAATTTCGACAATGCCTTTGAAATTCACGATGACATTGAAGTTCTGAAAAGAATGGGGATGTCCTTTGGCTTGGAATCTGGAAAGTGCACATCAGAAAACTTAAAACTTGCTAAATCTTTTGTACCCAGAGCTTTGGAAGGATATGTGTCAGGTGGGTGACATTATTACGAGGGTAAGCCTTTTATTCGGAGTGGGTGGAGTGGGGGAGGCTAATTTTTGCAATTTGTCTCTATTAGAAATATTGTACTGTTTTTTTGTTTTTTTTTGCTATTACAAACTTTGATGTGATCTGTGCTCATTGGACCAAGCTCGCTGATGGAATCTCAGTGAGCCCATTCTACCACAAGCAATACAGTGCACCACAGAAGCTGAAAAACCTTTAATGAAATCCAGTTACTTCAATGCATATATTTTTGGATAATAAAAAAACATTTTTTGTGAAGAAAAAAAAAATATCCCCAAATTACAGAGAGCTCCTTGAAATCAAAAGTGTACTTAATCCAGTGCCATTACACAATTGCTAACAGCAGGGGGCAGAATACATTCATATAAAAAAACATAAAGGGATTCTATGAATTTTTTTTATTTATTTTTTTTGGGTGGTAATAAGTTTGCAGTTTTTGCAGAGAAATCTCGAGCACCAAGCTGCAAAGACTGAGCGCGGTGTGACTATGCAGGTGCAGCATGTGTTTATACATTTTATTGCAACCAGCGGCAGAAAACATTGATTATACTTCCACACTTGTAATATCCTCCTCCTGCATTCTGCCTTTTCAGAGTGGTCTCCATGAGCAGACCCCTGCTGTTCAGACTGTTGGGGGGCAGTTAAAATGACCCCTCTAGTAGGTACAAACAGGAAACCCTTCAGAAACGATTATGGGACTTTAAGTGAATTGTCTAGGCCCCATCTCATCAGGAGGATAAAGTCTTGGTTTGCTTTGCAATTAAGTGTACTCATGTTCTCCGTTATTAGCCACTGAGCTGGTGCTTTGCAATAAAATTAATGACTGTAAGTTCAGAAAAAAATGTCTGCCGCCATAATCCTGAATTTATCTCGTATAGCTGCACTTTTTGGGAATTTGTGCTTATATTTAAGGGTTACTAGCCCTTTAAATGTCACTTGAATTTCTTATTTAGGCGCCAAGTTTGCAGTGCTCTCAGATAGAAAGAACTCATTACTGTGTTGATGCTGAAAGAGTTAAAAAGTGAAGTGGTCTCGGGCAGAGTTTGGATGCATGATTGCAGAATACAAAGCGGTGAAGTGGTGGGGGCTCCTTAGTCTTGGGCATTGTCTGCAGAGCTGGCTGTAGACAGGCCGTGCATATTAACAGGGACTGGGCCATTCATTTCCTCCCCGGTGCCATCTCTGCTTAATGAAAAGGGCTTTTCCTGTTGATCACTCGGAACAGTCTGTCCACTGAAGGGAAATCCCATTCACATTTACTGGACAGAGTGCTCCCCCATTATCTGCCTATGTAGAGCGCTGTCCACAATGCCAGATACACAGATTACATTAGTATGCATAGTCACAACTCCTATACCATCAGGGCAACCGTACTGTCAGCTATAGGACTGGGACAAGGTCTCGCCATTCATCTAGATTGTCTCCATGTCTACCAATCTAATGCTCAATGTTCTTATATTGAAGGTGCGGGGTCCATCTTTGGTATAAAATAATAGATATAAATAAGTAATTAATTAGCGTTACCTCAGCACAACTAATTTGCCCATTTAGACGAGCCAATAATCAGAGAACAAGAAATCATAGGAACCCTCGTTTTATCGGCCAATCTAAACTGGCCAGCAATAACCCAAGCGATGCAATTGCTCATTGGGTGAAGCGAGTTTTAAAGAGGACCTGTCCCTTATTAAAAAAAAAAAAATTGAGTTAGATACTTCTAAAAGATCCTCTGATCTCTTCAATCTTTTCAGTTTTGCTCTGGATTTGTCTGTTGCACAGATATTCACATTTTATGATATTTGGAGCGCAGTATGTGATATCTCTGCTTGCAATGTAATTTGCCGTTTCTTCTCTGGGGACGTGCTCTTCCACCTTTCCTCCTCAGATGATGTCAATCATAGCTTAGCAGCTGGTCTAGCGGTCTCCGGTAGGGTGGGAGGGATGATAGCACACACCCTCCTTTGAACTGCAAGCTGAGATTTCACATATTGCGCACCAAAAATAAAATTTGAATATCTCTACATTGATGCAACGCAGCGCAAAATGGTAAAGAATGGCAGAATCAGGGGAACTGAGGGACCTTACAATGTATTTAACAACTTTTTTTGAGTAAAGGACTGGTCCTCTTTATGTAGGCAGGCGCAAAAATCATTATTATTGGCAGCACATCATCCTGATGATGATCATATACACTACCGAGAACATAGGGGAACAGAAGCATCGTATGTATGTGCATACAATTTTTGTTGGCTTGTGTAAGCTGGCAGGTAAGCGCCCGCCCATCAACTTATATATCTGATGGGCGGTCATTAAATGGCCTGGATTGGCCCATCCAAAAGGGGCAATAAAGCTGCACATACACATGAAATGTACATTGGCTGAACTCGCAGATGGCTTTTCGAGTCTCCCAGATAGCAGATGATGAAGGACATGATTGATTTTCAGCCATTCTGAAAATGAAAGCTTGTCCCCAAGAGAAGTTCTGTTTTAAATATAGAAGCTGTTCTTTATAGTAGGTATTCCCACTTCATACATTTTTTTTGTGCACAGAGTGGTGCTTCCTAAAGTATGCTTTCTGTAAATCCCATTTATTGTAGAGAAAGCATCCGTACGGCCACCACTGGCCATCTTGGTTTGCTGAGATACTTCTTTTGATAGACGGAGGCCCATCGGTGGGACTACCACTGATAAGACCTTAATAGCATGGTCTGAATTTGTCATACAGCAGATAAATGGGTCATATATGAGCATTGCCTGGGATTTACCACTACTTCTACTACTACTTTGCAATTCACCATGTATAGTATAATCTCTCTAAAAAGTCCACCTCTGTGAAGTGGTAGGATGAGCCACAGATATTGTAGTAGCGTTGAAATCAGCCGGATCCAATGGCTGCGACCAGCAGATGCACGTAGCTCGGGCAAAGGCAAGGTCGGACACTTCTCACAACAATTTAACTACATGGGAACTACAAGTTGGCACCCACCAGAACGAGGACCTGCAGTTATAAGCACCTCATTCCTGAGGGTCATGGCATGGCATTCTCACTCCCTCATTCTCAAGGTCTTGCTAATCAGACCTTAAATCACAAGTGTTAGCCGGGCATGAAAGCATCTAAGTGTATCAGTGACATGAGTGAGAACAACTCGAGTATGTATGTGATGAGCGGACATACCAGGCACGACGTAATGTCAGGGAACCAGTGGAATAAGGAACGTGTGTATTGGTTATGAAGGAGAGGTGGAGACAGTTAATATAACATGTATGTATTCTTGGTCTGATAGGAACTTACAATATTGGTTTTAGTTGATCCAGTGGTATAGAAGTGTCTTATTTTATTTTGTGGGATCATTAATGAATTGGGCTGTTGTTGGTATTTTCTGTCTGTAGACATGGCCTCAGGGACATCTTGGGCAGACCAAGGACTTCCTTTCAGCACATCTCAGACGACCTCCGCAGCGCACACTGCTGGCACTACTTACTCACACTCCAGGTATGGTTATGTCCAGAGTTCACATGCAAACACCTTATCCGAGCACGCTCGCTCATCTCTAGTCCAGATCATCGGGACATAATTCACTTATAGTGATTTACTTTTAAAGGTGATGTACAGAGTTAGAAAACAATGTTCCCGTTCCATAAACTGTGCCACAACTAAAAACGTGTGCCATTGCATCTGCAATACCAGTTACAACCAATTGCGCAGATTCTGGAAATCAGCCATGTTTTTCTAATCCTGAAAAACTACTTGATGGTAGATTTTGAGATAACTCCATTCTTTTCCTTCTTTGTTTTTGTCCTTACAGTGTGAACACGGGACTATTTTTTGACACTGACTTGTCATTGACTAACAGCAGCTACCACTCCAGCTCTGGAACATCCCACTATACAGAATCTCGAGGTGAAACCCCGTGTTCATTCGATGATGACGAAGATGATGAAGATGACTCTTCCTCCTTGGAATAAAACAGAAGTGTGACACATCCAAGTGTTTGCGAAAGAGTGTATTAATAGTTTAGTCTTCCAACGCAGTTTCGATGGGAGATCACATCGGGATCAACAAAGCTTTTTGTTTTATTTTTTTCAAAATGAGAAAACGCCATCGACGCTGTCTTATTACACGATGGCATCTTGCCAGCTGAGAGGTGGCTACACTTGCTCCAATAATGCCGTTTTGATTGTTGGACTTTTAGACACTGTGTCTGCAAGGATTGTGCACAGGGTATATTGACGGACCTGTATGAGCCGCGAGAGTGAACGCTCCTTTACCCGTAGACTGTCGGAGCAATCACTTCACTGCCTTCGAAAATAATGCATCTTTTGCAAATTCTATCTTATGCTTGATGCCACTTCAGAAACACAGAACACCCAGCTAAGCTAAAAGTGAAGCCACAGCTAAGGTAAAAGTGATGCTTGCCAACGATCTGTGGGAAAGATGCTGCTATGTTCTAATTCCTGCAGTTATTGAGAAAATCGGAGGACATTTCTGTAATGAAGCCTGTCTTGTACACAAAGGATTTCCATACAGAAAAAGGGAACACTGTGATGGAGAATGCTGTCAAAGAATTTTTTTGCAGTTTTATGTCATGACCATTTATCCCCAACCCTTTTTTTTTTTTTTTTTGAGTAATGAGTAACATCACAAGGGACATTTCATCCATTGTAATAAGTGCTGCATATGATCTCATGCCGATTCCTGGAGGCACATTTAATGTGTATTACCGCACCGCCTATTTTCCTGCACATAGTAATGGGGACAATGATCTGGTCTTCACAGGTTAATAGTGATCTGGGTGAGTGAACATTGGTCCAGGGTAATATGGCTGCCTCTGCTACATGTAGAAAATGAGTACAGTCCTGCATAGGTTTATTGTTGTAAACCTGTTCTGATCGATACCTGATCCTCAAGAGCTACGGTCACCCACAATTGTCATTCATCTCTACCAGTTTCAACTTTTACCAAATAGAAAATGATCTAACTCAATATAGGACTCTGGTAGTGTCATTATTTTCTGAAAAATATATGTTTTAGAGTCTTTTCTGTCTGCTGTATTTCTAAAGCATGCATGCGATGGCGCTGGATTCTCCTTCAGTTTAAATGGCGTTCCCATTAGTCATCCAGTCCTGCTCTTGATCTATACACCCCAGTGCCTATTAGATTTGTGAAATTACATGATGCATTTCCAAGAAGCGTGAAATAAGGGCTCCACTGCATATGTCTTTATTTAGAAAGTACCCTGTATTAGATTGGTTTCCCCACTATAGAAAGTAATGGAATATCCCAAGAATATGCCGTTAATTCCTGACTGCTGGGACCCCACGATCCTCAGGATATAGGGAGCTGTAGTGCTTGTTAAGAGTAAGGGTCCATTTACGCTGCAAGACTATTGTGAATGAGCATTCCTAGGAGTGTGCGTTCTGATGATAATCTTGGTCTAAACAGGCTGCCGATCACCCAATGAATGAGCAGATGACTTGATCGTAGGGTGAAATGATCTTTTGGTCCGCACTAACGATTGTTCTCAGTGGTGCATCGTCTTGTGTAAGCAGGACTTGTGCTGCTGAGAACAATGGCATCCTGTGCACACTGAGCAGTCTTAAGACAAATCGCTCAGTGTGCATCGGTAAGTGCAGTCTTCCTGTGTAAACAGGATATCAAACGACTCCTCCGGATCAGCCGAATTGACAGGTATATTGTAGAAAGACAAATCCTATTCCCTTTTCAGTGCCCAATCTGTCCGTCCTCTACGGAACCTGTGCATGCAATGGTCTCCTGTTATATGGACACTTCTCTTTGGAAGCATCATTGATTGCAGTGCCATCTAATCACACATGCCTGACAAAATAGGAATTACTGCCTTTTCCAAAGAAGCAGATTACTAAAGTCTTGTGACTGTCCTGAACACGTTTGAGTGCACTTCCGACCATAGCACGTCTTTGCTTTACCTCGGGACACCACATTTGTACTATTCTCCCAAGACGTCGCTAGTAACTAACCATGAGTACATTTGAATATTCTTTGTTTTTTTTTCACAAGGAAAATGTCTCTGTAAATTAAATCTAATGCTGCTATTAAGGCTGGGTTCACATTACTGCTATTTTTATTACTTTGATTCTTTCAGAAATGGCAGCAGATTCCATTCATTTCTATAGGAACTGCCGAATGCATGCGCTTACCCCCGGGATACAAGGATCGCGACATGCTGTCAGTGGAATACAAATTGACGTTTTATGCTTCAGTTCTAGAAATACATGATTTCTTATACAAGGGAAAATACATCTCCATTCATTATTTTATGTTTGTCCCTTTTTTTTGTACTTTTTCATAAATGGTCAAAGTCTTCTAAACCTATAGAGAACCTGGCTCTAGACTTTAATGTTGAGCGCCCATGTAGCCGCCTAGTTATGGAGTCGTGTATGTGCTGCTGCTGCCATGTATCACTCAATTTTCTCACATCGTAAGACGCAATGATGGGATAATTCGGGGGATTAATTTGCAAAAAGTTATGGTTGTTTTCGTCATTTTTCAAGGGCTATGAAAAAATGACAGCTCTAATCTTCATTGATTGGCATGGGTGGCGCATCAATCATTTGCCCTATGTCGATGATGTGGTTGTGGCACTGTGATGTCATCTTGCTACAATAATGTGTCAACATTCCCAGCACTTCCCATTCAGCATATACCAATGGCTCCTTTTGCCTTTCCCATTTATGCTTTTAATTATCTATATGAAACGAAGGATAAAACCCTCATACAAATGTATGGTAAAAGTGGGACGATGTTGAGGTCTCGTCTGAAAAGCTCCAGTCACTTCTCTGCTGGAGCCTCTGTCTTACGAGTGCTGCCAAAAACACCGGACAAAATGGTGCAGCGCGCTGGATTATTTTATTCTGATGGGATAATGGCCGATGTGACGGGAGCAATAGCCATCAAATGTAATCAATGAGGGTTTTTTGGCGCAGCGGTTTCCGGCTTGGATGGAGACTAAGAATGCCATTAGTTTCATTGTTGTGCTCCTACAGCACTGATGTCAGGAGAGCCTAACAGCGGGATCACGCCACGCCTTGGGAGGTTTTTGTCAAGTTTTACAGTACAAAAATCAACTATTCCACTAACATATAGGAAGGGCAAAAAAACATATTTGTCATATTGCAAACACTTTTGTAACTTTGTATAAGAAAATTTTGAAAAAAAAATTTCAGCTATCTGTGGTGGTCTCCGAATCCGGAATTAATAGGACAAATAAAACATAAAAAAGGTTTCCTAATCTATAACCCCTTTTTATCACGAACATACTATTTTTCTATGAAGCTGGCTCAGGAGCTGAGCCTGCTCCATGTAGCGCGGGTGCCAGCCATGTTACGTAGCCAACATGTGATAGTAACTGATGCAATCGGAGATCGTTTTACCCATTGACATTTAAGTTGTGTGACAGCGGCTCCAACATGATGGCTGTCTCTTCCGACGGCCATCGGCACATGGCGTGCTGCGGTCACGGGAGTTGATTAGTTTTGATGGCAGCTGGAGATCTTCTAAAGGTTAGCCCACCTTGTCTTCATGCCTGAATGTCTCAAGAGACCAGAGATTTCACATTACACTTCAATACTATTGTATTGTATGAGCGATCAAGTGATAACAGGTTCAAGTGTAATTAAAAAAAAAAATAAAAATCAAGCTCCCCAATAAAAACACAAACGTTTTAAAATGTCCTCCTTTTACCCCAAAATGAATATTTTAAAGTCCATTCACTTTAGTGGCTTGTGTCTGATAATGCAACTTGGCCCCATTGAAGTGGAGATGAGCTACAATACCACTCACAACTAGTGATGCGTGAATGTGCTTGGATAACGTCTTATCCGAGTATCTTAGTATATTCGAGTCCCCGCTGCTGCATCTTTTGCCATCCCCGCATGTGTTGCGGCTGTCAACAGCTTCGAATCATGCAGCCACAGGGACTCAAACATATTATTTGAGCACGCCTAAGATACTTGGATAAGACGTTATCTAAGCACGTTCACTCATCACTACTCACAACTAGTGATGAGCGAGTATACTTGTTGCTCGGGTGGTCTCCGAGTATTTGGAAGTGCTCGGAGATTCAGTTTCTGTTGCCGCAGCTGCATGATTTATGGCTGCTGGACAGCTTGAATACATGTGAGAATTGCCTGTTTGTTAAGGAATCCCCACATGTATTCAGGCTGTCAAATAGCCGCAAATCATGCAGCTGTGGCAACAGAAACTAAATCTCCGAGCACTTCCAAATACTCGAAAATCACCCGAGCAATGAGTATACTCGCTCATCATTACAACCCATGGTCAGGGGTGGCGCTGATTCTGAAAGAAAGCAGTCATATTTTTCCAGTTTTGGACAACTCTTTAAGAGAATAGAAATACTTTCAGATGTAGTATTCCCACCACGCCACCAGCTGATGAGGCGCTTTTTTCATGCTGAAACAATATTTATTTTTTTAAAGGACTTGTCCAGAATTAGAAAATAGGTGATGACCCTACTCTTGGCTATGCCTGGTATTGCAGGCTGCAGTACTCCACAGCGTCAATGGACAGAAGAGGCACGGTTTCTGGATTTATAGGGGATTGGTTTTTCTTTTTCTCCATCCCGGATAATCTTTAAGCCCACCCATTGTACTGTATTGGAGTATTGCCGGTCATCTAATCCTAACTCCTCCAGGTGACGGGATGCCATAAGACAGCCTTGCTAACCCGACATTTTGATCTATGCTGGACTATACGAGATGCTTGCAATCTTCGAGTTCTGCTCGTTATATTTATCTTTGCACCAGTGTGATGTTTCCTCTAGTTTTATACAGCCAGTGTGTGACAGAATGACGTCTTTACGTCTTCACTGGCCGGCGTACGCGAGGAGGTGCCAATGTCTTATCGGTGACCTGTTTGTTAATTGTATTTAATGCTGTAAATGCCCATTATCTTTCCGAGAAATTGTGTAACATACTAAATGTTTATCTCAGTAAACCTATTTTTGTTTTCACGACTTTCTTTTATTGGAAATTAAGTGACGCTAAAAAAAAAAAAAGTACATCTTACAGAATTACATTACTTTTATACCATAAATTGAGACTCACAAAAATCTTGTATGTGAGGTGAAACATTGGCAGAGTAGTGGCACAGAGATGAAACCGTGGACACCTGTAGAGGGGAGCTTGAAGCATTGCAGTCTTCTTACTCCCTGATTTCTGGCAGGGCGGGCTCTCCTCTTTGAGTGACCGTTCACTCAGCACAAGTTCTGCTGTCACACATTCAGCCATCAGTAGTATGTTCTGGAGTCTACACTGTTAGCCCTATATTTATATAGAGATAACTGGACATTTGAACAAGCACACAGGTCAGGACAGTGAGAGCCATGATTAAGTTATGTGCACTGAAAGCTACTGATGATATTGCAAGATTTGTATCGGTTGCTGAGAAAAAGGTGGAGGGAGGTAAACAACTAACTGCTATATATCAATCAATAAGCTGGAGAGAGGGAGGATGGTATGTTAGGTGTTAACTCATCTCTTGGAATGTAACTACTGCACAGAGCTCCATAGAAACCTGCTGTACTCTAAAAGATCAAAGCGCTCTTTACAGGAGAATGACAGCAGAAGTAGATAGGCAAGTTTGCAATAGACTTGTTTTCCTATTTCTCATTCTGTTTAATACAATTTAATAACTTAAGAATACCTCTACAAATTCTAGTGAGTGGTTAGAAAAATATTTAGAATTGAGAGTCCTCAGTGGTTGATACCTTTTAATGGCTAACTAAAAAGATGGTAACGAATTACAAGCTTTTGAGACTACTCAGGTCTCTTCATCAGGCATATAGATGAATACAAAATCTGAAGAGTCACATATTTATGCACAAAGCAGCACAGAAATAACGCAATAGATAAGACAAGTGACATGAAGCCTGTCCATGACCACGGACAAGATAAAGATCCCAGGTACTTTCAGCTGCATCACATCTAATGTGGTGTACCTAATTATTTGTACTAAATGTCCAACTGGGGGTCTGTATGTGGGAGAGACCAGGCAAAAACTGAGAACAAGGATGAATTCTCATCGCCACACAATAAGAGAATGGATCTACCTGTAGCCAAACACTTTTGTATCCCTGGTCATAGCATGATGGACATGAAATTACTTGTTTTAAAAGGTAACTTAAGTCTCAGAGAGACAGAAAGGTCTGGGAATATAAACTCATGACGACCTTTGACACACTCAGTGCAGGAATGAATGTGTCGCATGGATTTATGTCTTTTTACATCAATTAAGGAATTTGCTCCTCAGACCTTCTGGGGGCATCACAAAACATTACCAGACCCCAATCAGAGGGCAATAAAACTTTCACTCATCTATGAATTGTTCCAATATTTATGTTCATCCCTCTCCCATAATGACAGTTCTGCTTCACGTCACTTGTCTTATCTATTGCGTTATTTCTGTGCTATATTTATGCATCAGATTGCCAAGTTATCAAAAAAATTTGACATAGTGGTCATGGGAGATTTCAACCATCAAGATATTTGCTGGGAATCTCAGGCAAAAGTAACAGGTTCGGCAAATTCTTATCCTCTCTTACGGACTACTTTATTTTCCAAAAGGTAAAATATAGAACAAGGGGATCAGCTGCCTTTGATCTAATCCTCATAAACAAGGAGGAAATGGTTGAGGAGGTAAGAGTGGCTGGGATCCTAGGAGGATCATGCTATCATAGAATTTTGGAAAACTTCAAAGGTTGGATTTCAGAAAGGGATCGGAGGAATCCAATGGCTGGATGTCCTTAAGGACAGAAATGTCCAGGAACAATGGAAAATTTTTAATAATTTGATTCTCAAAGCACAATCGTTACAATCCCTAAAAGACAAGCATTTAAAGGGAGCCTGTCAGCAGGATTGTGCACAGTAACCTACAGACAGTGTCAGGTTGGCGCCGTTATCAGTATACCTTGGTTGATGAAATCCATCTTGTGGTTGTTGAATCTTTATGTTCAGTTTTGAGTTAGATACCACATGGCACCACATTTTAAAAAAGACATGAACAAACTGGAGTAATTTCAGAGAAGAGTGACCAAAATGGTCCTATGAGGAAAGGTTAGAGGATTTTGGAATGTTTGGCTTGCAAAAGAGAAGACTGAGAGGAGACTTGATTAGCTGTCTACAAATATCTCTAGCTTTATTCTCATTTGCACAAAGACAGACTAGAAGCAATGGGATGAAACTGGAAGGGAGAAGATACAGATTAGATATTAGAAAACTTTTTGACGGGGTGATCAATGGGTGGAACCGGCTGCCACGAGAGGTGGCGAGTTCTCCTTCAGTGGAAGCCTTCATACAGAGGCTGGACAGACATCTGTCTGAGATGGTTTAGTGAATCCTGCATTGAGCCCCCACTGTCGGAAACAACCGCAATCTCTGTTCCATTTAAACTCTGGAAATGATTGAACCATCTGCGAGCAGCATTCAGACCTCCACCAGTAAAGTGGCAATTTCACCTATACGGTGGTTAGGTGATAAATGTGAATAAATCTCTAATGTAAAACTGCAGCATATAAAGTAGCTGGTAAAAGCAATTTTATTTCTTCAGTAATGGTGGGCAGCCAAAGCTCTCTCCTCAGCAGCCCCCTGAGTTTTACAATGCCTAGATAAACAGATCCTCCCCTACCCGGTTGTAGTCAATGTTTCAAATAAGCTATAACATTCCCCAGTACAATAAGGGTTAATTAAATGTATTGTCTAAACTAACAGGAAAGTATAGAGCACAAGACAAGAGTTTCCTTCATCCCAATTCACTGACCTTGGTGCCAGAATACCATTGTGTGCTACAAAGGATACACTTCCCTGCGGAGGAAACAGAAAGCCCCAGCTAACAATTCACACACTTGTGCGTATGGTTTGGCAAGTTGTTATTGGAAGGAAAAAAAATAACATGTCTCGTACCACTCAGATGGAGAAGGCAGAGGACGAGAAGGAACTGTCAATGCCCATAAGCACCAATTTTAGACATGGATAGAGGACATGGAGGTGAAAAGCAATGTGCCAACTCTAATCCTCAAGTACCCCCTACCCCCACCCAAAAGATCACTTTCAGGATTGCCTTAAAAAATATTTAGACTTGAGAGTCCTCAGTTGTTGATACCTTTTAATGGCTAACTGAAAAGATGGTAACAAATTGCAAGCTTTCCAGACTACTCAGGTCTCTTCATCAGGCGAAGACTAATACAAAATCTGAAGAATCACATATTTATACACAACAGGACACAGGAATAATGCAATAAGATAAGACAAGTGACGTGAAGCAGAACTGTCATTATGGCAGAGGGATGAACATAAATATTGGAACAGTTCATAGATAAGGAGTGAAAGTTTTATTACCCTTTCACTCCTTATCTATGAACTGTTCCAATATTTATGTTCATCCCTCTGCCATAATGACAGTTCTGCTTCACGTCACTTGTCTTATCTTATTGCATTATTCCTGTGTCCTGTTGTGTATAAATATGTGATTCTTCAGATTTTGTATTAGTCTTCGCCTGATGAAGAGACCTAAGTAGTCTCGAAAGCTTGCAATTTGTTACCATCTTTTCAGTTAGCCATTAAAAGGTATCAACCACTGAGGACTCTCAACTCTAAATATTTTTCTATCTACTGGCTAACACGGTACGAAGATACACATCTTTCCTATATCAGGATTGCCTTAGTTTTTCTCAGGTGATGTAACCATTGCCAGTGTCTCAAAAATGTCCACCTGTTCTCCTTATAAGAAGTCCTAAAACGGGGAGCAGCTGCGGGTACTGGACTTGGGGTTGAGTCCCATTTGTAGCTTAATTCTCATGTATTCTTTTGCCACCTTGTTTACCTAAAAATATAGCTTGGCTAGGTCTGCTTCACACGGCTAGGTTTTCGGTCAGTGTCCCGTCCTCGTGCACAATGTAGAGTAGGGCCAAACAAGTCACAACACCTGGGTCCAGTGGTCACATCAGATATTGGTGGCTGCCGGACTATAGCACTGCTACCATCCCACTACTTGCCACCTCTTATGTAATGGCAGTCAGCTCCTGTACCAAGAATATGATGCTGCACATGGACCCATAAACCTCTACACTACGTAGAGGCGACTGGCCCAAGGAGTACAACCGTGAGCCAGGACTAAGGATTACAGGATCATTGATAGGCAATAACATCGCAGAGTTGGTTCATTTTATTGTGTTGCAAACGTGAATTGCCTTAAAAGTGAACCCGTTAAGCGGGAGGGAGGGGGTGGAGAGTCCGCTGATACTGCAGACATCCCGGGGGTCCACTGGTCATAGCCAAAGATGTAGGAACTAGTGATGAGCGAACATGCTCGAATAAGGCATTATCTGAGCATGCTCGGGAGCCAACCGAATGTCTTCGGCCCTGAGACATGCAAATGCGGGGACTGGAACATAATAGTTTTTTGAGTACACCAAAGTCAGTCGGTTAGCACACGAGCACATTTACTCATCACTAGTGGGAACAGGAGCTTACTCCCCATAAAAGCGCAATAGAACGCGTTGCGAGCACGCAGGATCGGATCGCAGCTGTGATGTCGATTGTAAAGGAACATCTCGTGGATGCCCAGGCAGCGCAGCGTGTACCATAGAAAGGTCACAGTCTTTTCAGAAGTTTCAATATCCTCACAGACATAATTAAAATGATAGGCAACTCCTCTATACACATCTGATAAACACAAGATCCACCAATCACAGATGCTCATAACAAAAAAAACCCTGATTTAAACATTACATCATCTTCTGAAGACACGTTCCTTCTATAGGAAATCGTCAGCGGGTATTTGCTATGTAATCTGAAAGTAACATGATGTAGGGGCAGAGAGTCTGATGAAGAGTTCATTACAGGACTGTGTGCTGCGGTTTCAATAAAATTACTGTTTTACTCAGCATTAGACTAACTACAGGACTAGGTCTCTTGTGCCTTCTAGTTCTCCCGTTCGGTGTAACCCTGCCTCCCAACACTGATTGGCAGCTTTCTGTGTACACAGTGCATAGGCAGAAAGTTACCAATCTGTGGTGTGGGCTTATACGGAGCTCAATATTCTGAGCCCTGCTAAATCTGCAGCAGAGAAAATGGAATGCATCAAATGCCAGCAAGCAGACAAGCAAGTAATAATAATAATAA
>VIAB01003535.1:131093-147374 GCA_009801035.1 Oophaga pumilio
GAATAATTATTTTTTTGAATGCATGACTCCTGTATATATATATTTTTATTACATACACACCCCCCTTCTCACTTGTACATCACCATGGAGTCAATTGTGCTTTATTAATAAATCATAATCCTACTCTATGTGGGTAGGCAAGTGTATGCGCAGTGCATAGTATGTTATTAGAAGATGAAAGCACAATGAGGAAAGCAAGAGGGACTGCAGCAAATATGAAAAGCAGCGCTACAGTGTAAAGCATGGTGAAGGGACAAGGAACAGTCTGACCTTCAGAGGGAACGTTAGGTTGGGGCTAGAAAGCGACAAGTCAGGCAGCCAAAGATCACGCTGTGAGGCCGCTACATGGCAGCACAATGCGGGTGAATAGGATTGTATCGTGACCACCAAGTCATCAGGACACAGGCAGTAAACTTTGCTTATGAAAATAATATCAAACACACTGTTGGTTATCACTTTAGAGGGAATGATAATCATTGGAAATTAAGGCCAGGCTGTATAACGAACGGTCCATATCAGGGATGTGACTGCCTGGAAGCAGCGATCGTTCACCAATCACACATTCCATGGTGGTTCATCCATACGCTAGTTCTATGTGATGTACATGGCCACGGTATAGGCAGGTGCACAAAGGACAGAATTGCTGGGAATCTGCACAAGTAAAACAAGCAGCAAATTACAGTATCTGGCAAGTGGAAATCTTAAAAAAATAAATAAATAACCTCCACGGCATGTGAATGAGATTTCCCTGTGGGAATGGATACGCGGTATAGATGTTACAGTCAGCAGTGTATCAAGTTGTTGCAAATTTTCACTCCTTCGCCCTTTCATTGCAGAATGGGTGAAATTTGTGGCGAATCCGCACGTAACATGAGGATTTACTACTCATTTGAAGCGGGAGCCGATGCCAAAATTTGTTCCATGTGAACTTACCCATAAAGTAGATTCACAAGTCAGCACCAGAAATGTCACAGTTTAATAGGGAACAAGTTGATGGATAGAGAACAAATACCATAACACATTTCCACTGTTTAATGGTCAGGAGAAAAATGGATATTTTTATATAAAGAAAAACTTATGAAACACTGATGATAAAAAAAAAACGACAAACCAATCCTGAAAAATGTAATCTGGCTCGCTAATTGAAATCAGTGTCCACCTTCTTACACGTGCGCTCCCCTATCCTTACTATACTTCAAGCACCGCTCCAGCGGGTTGGTTTTTTCTTTATAGCATCGCTGGAGTGGTGCTTTAAACGTTAGTCCCCTGCCGCCTTCATCCAATTCCGGCGTCGCTCTGGCGAAAAGTGATCTGCCGGCAGCCCCAGCGTTTCATGGAGCATGACGGAGGTCACTCTGCAATACCAGCCTATGAGAGTCTCATCCTGGCCTCGCTCTGGCTCTCAGACGTGCACTGGTGACGTAGCTTTGGACTTCCGGCCAGTCTGAAGCTACTGTTACAAGATGGCGCAGGGGGACTAGAACGGCACAAAAAAAAAACAAAAAAAAAAACTGAAGACGCCGGGAGGGAGAGTAGGTGACCGTGTGCAGGGAGCTTATATTTAAAGCGCCACTTCAGTGCTGGAAAACAAAACACTGGAGTGGTGCTTTAAAGAGAACCTGTCACCACATTTTGTAATGGCACTATAATGCTGATTACATTGTTACTTTTGGTGAAGAAGTACACTTTGTTATGCTTTAATTATTTGACATGTTCTGCCAATTAGATTTTGGTGCCCAGGGGCCGGACTGTGCACTGGGTCTTCTCCTCCCTGACTGTGAATGACCGGCCTCCTCCGCCCTGTGAATGATCAGACTCCTCCACCTTCAGGCCGGTCATTCACAGTCAGGGAAGAGACGACCCAGTGCACAGTCCGGCCCCTGGGCACCAAAATCTAATTGGCAGAAGCCTCAGCCCAGTGAATGACCGGTCTCCTGTTTGAAATATCAGCAGTGACCTGTCATTCATAAACCGGAGGCAGGCGGAGGGGCCAGGGAATTAGGGTGGAGGCAGGCGGAGGGGCCCCTGAATTACAGACAGGGAGAAGTCCTAATTAGTAGAAAACTTCAAATGCTGATTAAGGAAGAACAACAAAGTCGATTTCCCCCCACAAAGGTATCTAAGTAATCCGTATTACAGCACCATTACGTTACAAAATCGTGCTGACAGGTTCTCTTTATGGGATTGTTCACTTAATTTTAAAGGAAATCTCTCAGTAGGATCAGTCTTACTATGCAGTCTATATGGGCATGCAGATCATGGAAACTTGAATAAAAGGATACCTCGATAGTTTTATTTCAGAAAAAAAATCCACGTTTTTTTTTTCTTATATGCAAATGAGCTGTTAAGATCTATGGGCCAGACATAGATCTCCCTGAGAATCTGCCTCCAGAGATTATTTTAAATAAAAGGAGGAGTTACCAGTGTGAGACATGTAATAACACCGTAACAGTAGAACTGAACTTTGTCTTTCCACTGTCTCTAACATTATGTCCTCCCTCTATCTACCACTGAATCTGTCAAAAACTTAAGACCTTGTGTTTCCTCACTCCACTAACCTACTTATGCCCGATATTGCCATTTCAGTGTCTGGTTCTACCATTACTGCCCCCCAGTAACATGCCCGCTGTCTTGGGGTCATATTTGACTAAGATCTTTCCTTCACTCCCCACATCCGATCACTCGCTCATGTCACCTACACCTCAGAAACATCTCTAGAATTACACCTTTTCTTAACTTTTGGCTCGGTAAAAGCTCCTAACCATTCTCGTCTGGAATACCGCAACTCTATACTATTCAGTCTCCCTCTTACTAAACTCTCCCCTCTCCAATCCATCTTGAATTCAGCAGAAGGATCATTTTCCTCTCCAACCACTACACGGATGCCTCTACCCTGTGCCAGCCATTGCACTGGTTGCCCATCTGCTACAGGGTCTAATATAAACTAATCACTCTCACCCATAAAGCCCTCAACAGTTCTGCACCACCCTATATCTCCTCCCTCATTTCTGTCTATCACCCTACCTGTGCACTCCATTCCGCTATCCACCCAAGACTAACATCTTCAATAGTTTGAACCTCCCACTTCAAGATTTCGAGTGTTGCGACAATTCTTTGGAATGCCCTACCCAGGACAATTCATTTATCTCCCCAAACCCACAGTTTAAAGCGGGGCCTAAACACGGATTTCTTAGCCTGGCATATCGCCTCATCTCATTTAACTACCGTATTTTTCGGACTATAAGACGCACTTCCCACCCTAATTTGGGGGACAAATGGGGGGGAGCCGCTTATAGTCCGAATGTAGCTTACCGCGGATTGCGACAGTGGAGCGTGATCACAAGAGACATGGTCCCTTCCTCAGGAAGCCAACAGCAGAAGCGGTGCTGCGGTCCCAATGTCGGTGATGAGGCAGAGTGCACTGCCTTCCTGGCAGCCATTTTCCTGAAATTAGGTGCCGCAGCTCCCACTTCTCCCACCCAGGGTCCGCAGCATTTCCCCAATTTTGCCACAGCTGGCTTCCTGAGGAAGAGACCATGCCTCCTGTGACCACGCTCCACCACCACCCAACCCCACAGGTAAGATACCTTTTTTAATAAAATGGGGGTCCATCCTATATTCCAAATTTTATCTCCGCCCCTCACTTCTTAAAATTTGGGGTGCATCTTATTATCGTCCAGCCCGTCTTATAAAAATACGGCATCCCAATACCCAATCTTCGGACACATCGAACACGAAGAGGAAGTCAGGGATGCGGCTGCTCTCACTAACTCTTCATGTTCAATTCGACAGAGGGCGGGGAGAGTGATGCCAGCTCTGATTCGGCACAGGGATCACAAGTCACAACAACAGCACGGGAGCCCCCCGGGGAGAGCGAGTGCCGACATCACAAATACAGCGCCAAAGCGAAAGGAGAGTATAAGTTTTATTTTATTGGGGCCCAAGCATGGGGTATGAGAAGCTTTCCAAGTAGTGGACAACTTCTTTAATAGCCCTCTGTGTCTTTACCTGTACACATAATGGCTGGTGATCGGTTCATGCAGAGTTATGTGAAGACCCCATTTATTATATTCATGGCTGGACTATATACGACAAGCATTATTTACTATTTACCTTTTGTGTCTCCCCTATTTCCTCAGATTGTAAACAGGGCAGTCACTCCTTTTGGTATGTGTTTAATTGTGTTATTCTGTAATGTCTATTGTCTGTACAAGTCCATTCTAAAATGTAAAGTGCTGCGGAACATGTTGGCGCTATAGAAATAAAATTATCCTAAATACGTTAGCAGCTGCAGTTCTCACAGCTCTGCTGCATTGTAACAATATTGCTACCCTGTCTCGAACATATTTTTTGAGCATGCCGAAGACACTGGGTTAGCACACAAGCATGGCGGATAACATCTTATCCGAGCATGTTCGCTCATCACCAATAATAAGCTCTGGAGGCAGATTCTCCTCCAGATCAGTGTCCGGCCCATAGATCTTAACAGCTCATTTACATATAATTAAAAGGTGGATTTCTCTGCAATAAGACATCAGATCACAGATATCAAGATGTCATTTTATTCAGCTTCCTATAACCTGTGTGCCCATATAGGTGGCTTAGTCAGTGACAGGTTGGGACATGATAGTGTAGCACTTATCAATATACTCTAAGCCTGAATGCAGGCAGTGATCATGGTCGCTTCCCAGCGATTGTAGCACAGATGGGTACCAGTTTTACCATCTAACAATATATGCAAGTTATTCCAGCACTAACCAGCAAGTCTCAGGAGCAAGGTTTGTGGTTTTTTTTTTTTTTATAAAACTTGGAGAATGCATCTTACTAGTGTCTAAGCCTTAAAATTGTTTTAGAAACCAAGCCTGCTGCACTGCAGAAGTATGTGAAGCCTAGATTGCTGTCCACGTTTCCCTGCACACATGTAGGAGGCCAGACAGCACAGGATCCAAGTGTCCGGTCCTCCAGAAGCAGACTGCCCACAACAGGCAAGGTGGGACCTTCACAAATGTGCTCAGGGGCTGAAGGTGCAGTATTAGCTGCCCTACTGCGGTGTTCATGTCCTATATTAGCACATCGAGGACGACAAATCTAGACCCTTATCGGGTTATCAGACTAATCCCAGAAAAAAAAAACACTACTTCCCCTTCCTGGGTCCAGCACAGTCTCCGGTGGCTGCCTCTGCCGTCTGTCACCGCTGGGAGCAACAGCAGAAACTCAGGACTGGACCTTGGGAGGGTGTCGTAAAAATATTAGCCAAAATAATTTGTTTTTGGCATCATAATAGAGGGTATATAATTTTTTTCTGATATTTTCTTTCCCACGTGCATTAGACTGTCAAGACGAGGAGTGAAGCTGGGAGGTGACAACAAAACACATTCTTCAGAACTGCTAAAATTTTGTTCACTGTGAACAAGGTCCATTTTTTTGTTTTACCTTTGACTTGTTGGGTTTTAATGCGGCCTAATACAGGAAGCAAATGTAATCCCAGAACAATAGCTGTCAGGACAAATCACTAGGACCGCACGGTGAATAAACTATAATCTGGCCGCCGTCGCTCCTGCGCTAAATAAGGTAAACACGGCACGTCCGGCATGAAGAATAGCTCCACAAACCCTGGTCCGTGGGACGCTTAGTCAGCTGTGATGCCACATGGAGGCCCGCCTCTAAAAAACTGTAGGCATGGAAAGTGCCTGTTTGCCAACGGCAAAGGAAGAAAGTAATATTTTTGACAATACCGGCGCTATTTGCAGAGGCTGCGCCAGAAACTGAAAATTGTTGGCCAATTTCCTCACAGCTCAGTGGAGCAAGGAAGACGAGCGGTTGCTACACAATTGTGGAGGAGCAGCATTGGGCAAGGCGGTGGTGGGAGACCAAGCTGTCCACTTTTGGGAGGTTTCTGAGAAAATAAGATTGATTATGCTTGGGATAGGTCACCCATTTCTGATATAACTCGCTAATTGTGGGGGTAGGGTTAGTAGGGTGGGTGATGAACGCTAGACCCCAACCAATCTGATGTTGAGGACCTATCCAAGGGTATGGTTATCAATATTGTAGTCCTTGAGCACCTCTTTACAAATGGGGCAACAAAAAGCTGCAAGATCAATGAAGTATTACATGGCAACAGCTCCAAATAAATGACCATCCATGAAAGAGTAGGTCAGCTCAAGTCACTACATAGAGAGCTGCCAGCACGGATAGGCTGTCTGTGCTGACTTTTAGAGTGGGGGGTCCCAAATGAAGGACCTGTATAATGTCCATATTCCCAAATAGCACATGTACAGGGGTTGTCATGTGGAAATTATTTTACTGTCTCCACAGACGTGGTGGATCATGCCAACAAACACTAGGTCTCTGAGCGCTAAAGCTGGCCATACACATTTGGGGCTTTTCAGAGGACTACGACATAACCTGATAACCCAGTGTGTATGGGGAAAAACTGCCATTTTTCTCCTACCAGTCTCCAGTCAGGGGTCTATCTCCCCCTACTGAGAAATCAGGGAAAATTGCTGCCTTCAGAATAAGCTGATAAGATAGTTGTAGGAGGCGCTGGCTATTTCTCTGTTATCTAGTCTAATAAAAGGCCGACTAGTTCTTAAACATGGAGGACACACTGTATTTCCAGTCCTCAGACACTTCTTCAGTAAGCTCCTAATTACATGGGCTCTATGCACTATGAGGGCCACTTTTCCCTCTTTTTTTTTTTTAAACCTAACTGGACCAATAAAATAAGAAAAAGATAAAACTATTTGCTTTTGGGAACTGGGATCTTCACATGGGGTATAGAAATAATAATAATAATAATAATAAAAAAAACAATGTGGGCATGCATGCGACAGATTGGTTTCGGGGCCCGTCCCATTCCTCTGAATGTGGACTGCAGAACTCCATGCAGCGGCTGCAGATACTATTCACCAATATGATTTCAAATTGTATATTCTTTTTGCAGTTTTGAAAGCAAGATAGAGAGATTATATATACCGTAAATGTGACTGACCCCGGCTAGCAGAAAAGCATAACAGATCAGCGCTGTAGAGGAAACGTTATACAGGGAGACATTGCATTTACTGCGATAGAGAGGTAGCAAGTATGTAATACAAGCAGACGACGGGCAAAGATGGAGATCAACACTGAAGTTAACTGCAATATAGATTAACATATATCATATATTAAATAAACCACATTCAGAATGATGCCGGCGGCAATTAACCCTTTCATTTGCCCAATAGGAGAATTGCTCTGCAGAGTAATGTCGCAGCCCTCTGAGAACTAGCAAAATCTTCTAATTCCACTTCACCTAATTAATACTGCATGAATAGAGGCCATTTTCTGCTAGGGGAGGTAGGAAAAGGGGGATGCAAGTCAGGAGAGGTACCAGAGCCAAGATCCATCCACAGATCAGCGCAGTGCAGCACATGGATCTATACCTGCACTCCGGCAACGACTGCAGTGCATTAATGAGGGGTCGTAGAGGCGCTGAGATCTGTACTGCAACGCAGGCAGAACTGCGGCACTGCAATAATGGGGTGGGGAATAAATCCCGATCAGAAGATTATACCACAGGTGACTGATATCTGCCCAACGATCAGGACACATGTAGGCCAGAGTGCAGAATGTTGTAAAATGTAGGGGAAACAGAAGTTTAGCAACCAGTGTCCATACATGAGTCAATATACTTCCTCTAATCTGGTGCTGACAGGACATCAAAGCGTCGGATTACTTACTAATCTGGATTACCAGACTGACTAATGCCAGTTTATCAGAAGTTATGGTCTAGGTAAAGCAGGATAAAGAAAGTTTTGCATCGATTTACTTTTACGTTAAGTGCATTGTGTTAACTGTGATGAGGTCGCAAGGTGTCCAACATAAGTAACAGAGAACAGGGACACTATGCTGCCCTGCTACGTCCGGCAAGGTCCGCTCCGCTACGTCCGGCAAGGTCCGCTCCGCTACGTCCGGCAAGGTCCGCTCCGCTACGTCCGGCAAGGTCCGCTCCGCTCCTCACAGATGCACCTACAGTCCGAAGGAATATGTGGCCTCTATGCAATCTTGCAGGTTGCGGCCATCACTGCAGTACAACCAGCGTCTACCTGTATGCCGGACGTTCGGTTGGGTTTTCACGTTGCGGCTGCATGTAAAGGAGTGCGCCATCTTTGCTTTTGAGAGGATCCTCGGCAATTGCAGCTGTAAATCGGAAGCAGTTTAGCCACTTTGATCTCAAATGCATACTCTGTCACCACCACGGTTCAATTCTGGCCCAATAATGGAGCATGGCTGCCCCGTTACTTGCACCATAGTGAATATGAAGAACAACAATGGACAATGCCAGGTTTAAAATGGGCATTTTATCTCTTCTCACTTCCAGGTAAGGGCGACAGCAAATTCATGGCTACAGATTGCTGCCTTGTCAAGTCAGCAATTCTAATAAATATAACAGGTCCCACTCATACAAGTGACCCGGCACGATATTTATTTTTATCACTTCTAAAGCGCCATTATTTCCACATCATCATTGCTGTCCCCATTGGGGCTCACAATCTAGGTTGCCTATCAGTATGTCTTTGGAGGGTGGGAGGAAGCCAAAGAACCCAGAAGAAACCCACGCAAACATGGGAAGAACTTGCAGATGTTGTCCTTGGTGGGATTTGAACCCAGGACCCCGGCTCTGCAAGGCTGCAGGTCTAACCACTGAGCCACCATGCTGCCTCTGTAGATGTCACCGGCACTGCTCGCTTCTTTCCTGCGGAAGTGAGCGCAGCCGGATTACCCTTCAACGCATCTGGAAGCGAAAATGTAGAGATCTTTATAAAAAGATTTTAAAAAAATTAAAAACGTTAATCCATTCCGTTTCCCAGTCATTGTCATAGTGATGTTGATCGGATTTGTGAAGCGCCGCAGAATATGGCATCACTATTTCATCAGCGGTCGTTATTGTAAAATTAAATCAGAGTGGTAATAAAGAGAGAAGAGCCGGCACAGGACTCGGCAGCGTCACACCCAGCGCTTGGCAGATAGAAGGTTAACCCAGAAAAGCTGCAGAACAGCTAAGAAAAGAGCCGGCGAATTCATGCGGGTTCTGTAACGGTTACTGTGACACTCACCTATTCATTCGACCTACGCACGGAATGAATAAAAAGAGGGAGGAAGAGAAAAGGCAAGAAAAAAAGTGCTGATTGGGTTCTGAAATCACAAGACAGCAGCAGCGGGAGTGGAAATTTCCCTTCCTCTCAGTCAGCGGCATTACCAGGGTCTTATTTCCATTTCAATTGTGGGGAGGCGGCACATCACAAGAGCTGCCGGGAACAGTTATAAAAGGCAGACAGCGACCCCCTTCCCAAGCCCTTAAAGCGGCAGCAATGCACTCCGGTGATTGGGTGCCCCCAAACCGGAGAGGCGGGGGGCCATTTATGTGTTATTTTTAAAGCCGGGCATCTCCGTTTATCACTGAGATGCCAGAGGGATACTTGGAAACGGACATAGCTGCAGCATTGTTGGCAGCGGTGACATTTGCACGGGGGCATCACGCCGAGGGGGCCACTTGCACAGAGGCACTAAAATAAATCATGGAGTATCTTCCAGTGTAAGGTGATCTGCGAGGAGATGGCGGCAGAGCTCACCTGGAGGAAACCTTCTGGGGGGTCACGCCTGTTCCAAGTGTGAACGGCGTTTTAACCCTTTGCTGACCAAAGAAAGCAGGCCCAAAAATGAAACGTCGTCGTATCTGTGACGGCACCTCTGCGTGCTCTACTAACGGAGGCCATTTTGAAGGCTGCAGCAGCAGTGACTTGTCCTTTTCACCTCATCCATTTTCTTGCTAAATCAGCCCATATACATGGCCGCTACAATTACCGAACAATTCAACACTAGAAACCGTACCACAGACATGTAAACCACGGCCATGTTCGTCCATATAGACAGGATAGAGCCTAATTATACGTTACTGTGGGCTTTCATTCGTTTCAATTGTGTAGGCCACAAAATGGCTTACTAAGCCATATGCAAATACTGGTCATAAAGGGATAAAGTACAACCCTAAAGCCCCCTCATGCACCTTTAGATGGCAGACAATCGTTCAGCTGGCAAGCATCTCATCCAACTCACCCACACACAGAAGCGCTCGCTGACCGGCAGCCTGTGACTCTCCTGGTCCAAAAAACTCAACATCCTCATAGCCATAGAGAAGTCAGGAGATCGGCGGCCGGTCAGCACATGGCGGTCTATACTCCAAGACCATGAACCCGGCCAAAATTCAGCATAAGGGAAGTTCTTTATCACATGGGATGCATTGCACCCCTAATGTTGCCCATAGCAACCAGATTCCCCTCCCTCCAATGAATACTATTAATGGATGACAAATCTTTCCCCCATCCTTCTTTTGGGAATAAAACATCTTAGGCAAAAAAAAAGAAAAAAAAAACAGCTTAGAAGATGATCGACCATCTGCTCTGTTCTTTAAGATTTTACTTGATTAATATAGTTGAAATTGTTTATTATTATCACCTATAATCAATTGTATAATGGGGGCCTTAAAGAGTAACATGTTACAATTTTTATTTCAGAAATAAAAACACATGAAAATAAGCAGCTTTGTAATATATCTCAACAGAGAAATTGGCTTCCATCACCAGTTCTTGTAAAAAAATATAAAAATATTATATAATTTCACTGAATACAGATTTTACCCATTACTGAGCTAAAAGATGACAGTTGGTACTGATGAGATTCTATGCAAGGGAGGGGCAGTAAAAAGGAGGAGCTAGAGACAGAGCTCCTCCCACGCCTGCTTTTACACGTAATATTACCAGTAGCCGCTGCCATCTCCTCTCTCAGTAATGTAAGAATTTGTCTTCACTAAATACAGGTTTTACCTGGGAATGGAGAATGAAAGATCAGTCCCGGAGGAGACAGAAGCAGATATATTACAAAGTCGCTTATTTTCACACACGCTATTGATTTATGGAAAAATATGTATATTTACACTTTAAGTAAGGGTTAGACTACGGTTACTCTAAGGGTCACGTTATCTGATTGTGAACATTCATCATTACCCCCAATTCATGTTTTCTATTCTCCAAGACTAGAAAAATCCCATTAATATCAAGCTGTAATGGACTGTCCTCATGAAACAAAGGTGGCATGCATAAATATATTGCAATGATTGGTTTGAGAATGGGTTAAATTGTTTAAAAGGGTTTTTGTAGCAGATCTGCTCCAAAATCCTCTTTAAAAACAGCTTCAAAAATTCATAGAAACCTCTCCCTATTGCTTTCTAATGGAAATCCCCTTGGCTGCTCATTTGAGATTTTTTCTTTGAATGAGAATTTTTTTTTTTTTAAAGTGCCCTGTGGGTGGTGGGAAAAAAACAAAAAAAATTAAAAACCCACACACCTCCCAAAACCGCTCCAGTTAATGCAGTGTTTCTCAACTCCAGTCCTCAGGATCCACCAACAGGTCATGTTTTCAGGATTTCCTTAGTATTGCACAGGTGATAATTTTATCACCTGCTCAAGCATTAATTCCATCACCTTTGCAATACTAAGGAAATCCTGAAAACATGACCTGTTGGTGGGTCCTGAGGACTGGAGTTGAGAAACACTGAGTTAATGCTTTAGTTACAGGAAAACGCTTCCAAAAAAACAGGACCAATTCCTGAAAGTTTTCGCTTGAAATTTTTTTTTTTGTCATTTTAACTCAAATCAAAAACCTCCATTGCTCCTAGTCCAAGAGGAAGCCTGGGGATTCATAAGGGCTCATTAACCCTTGGGAAAAAACACATACCGTACACAGCGCAACATTCCTTACAATGATGATGCTACATTTCATGCGCCAGATCACCGAATATTCTGGACAATAAGACCATCATATGAACACAGAGCACAAAATAAAGGGTTAAGAAACACAGATTTGTAGGTCACTTTTTTTTTTTATAGAGTTGTCAGACTGAGATTGGGGGTGTGGAGGACAAAACTTTAGCCGCTTTTTGTCCTATACATTGCAAAGCATACATGGTGGATTATCCACACACAAAGTCAGGATGAAAATGTTGCAGGTTTTCCAGATCTTACGTCTCCGTAGGATAAATTGACATGCTGCGGTCTGGAGAGATGCGCCGCACGTCCGTCTCTGGACGCACAGTGGGCATGTGATTTCTTGAAATCCCATCCACTATGCTGTAACACCTGGACGCTGCGGGTTGGACGCTGCACAAGTCCGCAGAATCCGACCCGCAGAGTTTACTGATCGTAGGCCCGTACCCTTACTCCGCTATAGTCTTGTGAAATTCTACATTACGCTGCAGATTGGTGCTAGAAACATGGATGAGATGATCAGAGAATCTGAATGGTCAAATGGCAGAATAAAAGGAATTTACTGAACACTGGAAAAGGAAGCAAGCGCTGCACTCGGTAATTGGGCACAGCCCCGATCCAGCAGCGTGCTGCCCAAACTGCCATTAATGACAATGGAAATGTGCTCATGCTGAAATCCAGCAGGTTGGGATTTCTGCCGTCGTGCCACGGGAGAGGTAACTTACAGGTCGCAAAACGGCCACATTTACCATGATTAGTAGCTGTGCAATAATAAAACCTCACGTCTGCATGGCCTACGTTCAGTTTGAGAAGGATTTAATGCATGGTTTAGACTATTGTATATGGTCAGCTTTACGTCGGACCAGAGGGACCCTAAACCATATCTCAGTAATCTGCACCCTCGGTGACAAGTGACATTTTCAGCGCTTTACTGTATAATATTTTGGTTATTAGAAGAATTGCCCATTAGGGAATATTCCACCAACCATCCATTAAATCTGGCCATGCATGCAACAATTTGCATCTGATTCAACCAGCAATCTGACCTCTTTCTCCACTGTAATGCTGGCTGCACACTCAGGTCATGTTCACTGGTTTTAGCTTACAAATACTGATGTAAAATACTGACCAAATACTGAACGTGTGCACGTGGCCTTAAAGGGATTTTCCAGAACTTCAATATATATAGTAACAATAGGTCATCAATATCAGATTTCTGTTAGTCCAACTCCGAACAGTCCCAAACAATCAGTAGGGTAAGTGCAAAATGTCACGGCTCGATGTAGTGGCTGAAAATGGAGGAGTGACTACGGAAAGCGTAATAGGGTTTTATTCAACGAGTAGTGATAATAGAGAAGGTAACGCTCACCTGGTTCAGTTATGTGATACACGACATATACAGTACCAACTGCTGCAGCACCACGGGCTGAAAAACCGATATGATGCCAGGTAGGAAAAGGAAGGATGGCTGCTCTGCGCTGCTGGTAGGGATCCAAACGAAGATTCAATGAAGGTAACAATGCGGGCTATTGTCAACGTGTTTTGAAGTCATCCAACTTCATCAGGAAAAACTACAATATTATGATTTTTTCTGATGAAGTTGGATGACTTCGAATCGCACTGGAAATAAGCCGCATTGTTACCGTCATTGAATCTTCGTTTGGATCCCTACCAGCATCACAGAGCAGCCATCCTTTCTTTTCCTACCTAGTGGCTAAAAATGGCATTGCAAGCTCTATTTACTTGGGATCTTCAGTCATCCTACTGGTGGAGACACTAGATCCCACTGAGTTGTTATTGATGGTGGGTGCCAAGTCCCAGAAAACCCCTGTAAAGATTCAGATCGGTCAGACTTGGACTGATGAATCGCACATCTGGTGTTTTCTATGAGCAACATGACCATCGACATGTCAGGTCCAAGACTTTTGTTTTTATTTTAAAGGGAGTCATGTCAGCTTATAGTCGTTTTCTGTGTACAGCCAGCGTTAGGACCTTGGTCCTTTATGGGGGCAAAAACCGCAGGATATCTGTGCACACGTCCTGATCAAGAAGGATTATTTCATATAATCCATAATGAAAATGTCGTTACCACCGATGGGGCAAACGTCCCATAGTCAGAATGACTCCTGGGAACATGATCAATCATCACTGATTCATAGGGTAGTCCTGAGCATTGGGGGGCTCACTGTTAGAGTGACGTGAGTCCGAGGACGTCATCAAAAATTTGTGTGTTGTGCCAGCAAAATTAGAGGGAAGGTAGCAATAAAGTGTCAGAGGACGCTGACAATAGTAAATGCAGCGCTGCTCGAGGACGCTGACAATAATAGTAAATGCAGCGCTGCCCGAGGACGCTGACAATAATAGTAAATGCAGCGCTGCCCGTGCTCGTCTATAGGATTCCTCGTTATCCCATCAGGATGACAAGGAGTTAACAGATTGCGGTCATGCAGCAGATCTGCAGTTGTGACTATGACAGACCATCCCCCCATGCCTCCATCTCCTCCAGAGGCTGAGAGCTCCATTCAAAACAAGAGGATGGGGAGAAGAAAAAAAATCTACCAAGACGGTCAAAAGGGAAGCCATGAAGGAGCTGATGCTGCAATGACCGCCGAACTGCACCCCACCTCTCCTTATAAAATGTGGACGGGGGCTGAAAATTAAAGAGCGGGGACGAGGAGGGGGGGTGTATGGATTCTCTGCCAATGTAGAATAAGATGGCAGCCCCCCTCTGCGGTCTCCCATCCACAGTCACACAGAGCGCTATTTTTAGCATCCAATGCGGCTGACTTCAGCAGCGCCCCCCACCTCCTCCCATCCACCACGAAATGTGTCACACCACCGATAGAGACTTCCCCACCACTGCCACCATTTAACCTCCGCCAACAAATGGTTAATGCCAGGTGTTCTGCATGGTCAGGGTTGTACAACGATGATGAGATGGGGGCTCTTGAATGCCTATGGGCAGAGCACCAACCATGGCGCTACCTCCGGGAGATGGATGGTTGCGCGGTCCCCATCTAGTCACAGGCAATGGAGATCTATGATAACAGAATGTGATGCTGGGGACGTCATCCCTGTCACTTACCAGGATGCCCTTGACGAGCCATCCACCAACCAAAGGATTCTGGAGCCATTTCCCACCTCCATCATCACACTGTATTGAGTTTGTAGGAACGCGGCTCATCGTCCCCAGTCATCCCATACCCGCCATCTCCCATGGCCAATAGATAAGACCCCATTAGTGATGGCACTCATTGTCACCACTTTATGGAGAGGTTATCACCGCAGTCATCACCCCCAACATTTCTCCATCCCATCGGACATCAGCGGGGCTAGCGGGCGCTTCGTCTAGGATTCGTTATTTTATAGGACCGTTCATTCCAGGAGAAGACGGTTCACATACGGGTGTTCAAGAAGCTATCAGTGCGGGGAGAGCCCCTCCAGAGACCCTGCACAGAGGGAAGCGCAAGAAATCCTCCGGGAATGTATCAGTGAAAACATCAAAAAAAGGATCAATCCCCATCCCCCAATACAGACTGTAGCACTACTACTCCCACAATGACTCCCATCACCCGGTATCAGCCCCACCACAGCTGACATTAACCCCTAGATATGCGGTCACCTCTGCAGGACTACCCCATGTGACCGCTGCCTGCAGTCAGGATGCACAGGCTGCAGCCATCCATCCCCATCAATCACAGCGCCGCCTGCCGCCGCTCTCCCCCGCCCCAGATGAATGACGGCGGCGCTCACCCCAGCTGCTGGCTGTGCGGCCCAGGATCTCCCCACTTCTCGGGTTGTAGATGAACTGCTTCCATTCAGACGATGGCTGCTCCCCCTCCTTGTTCTCCTCCTTGGCCATGGTGCTGCTGCTGCTGCTGCTGCTGGAGATGGCGGGGTGGCTGAAGCAATGACTCCCGGAGCTGCGATGCGCTCGTTGCCGTGGACTCGCAGCCTGGACCACTACGTCCCCGCCGGCCGCTCTCCAATGTGAGGCCGCTGCGGCACTAGCACGCAATTCCCCGGCACAGCAGATTCGGGGCGTGTCGAAATTTAGCCAATCAGAATCCAGTTAGGGAACGTTTGGGCGGAGTCTAACATTTTGGAAAACCAGTGATAGACAAATATGGGCGTGACTATAAAGACTAGTGGAGGGAAGCCCTGCGCAGGAGGGCGTGGTCAAAGAGCTACAGGCCAATCAGAATTATTGCTGCATAACGGGGATCGCGCTCAGCCTGCTAGCGGGCGGTTTGTGTAGCTGGACGCGGGGACGAGCCTGGTAGAATGAAGCAGTGCGCGTCCCCGCCCAAGCGCGTCATCGTGAAGCGAGAACTGGTGCTGCCCTCCAACATCTGCAGCCTGGTCACGTGCCCTCATCCCTGTACCGGGGGTCCCGTCATACGTGTGTGAGCTTACACCTGGGGACCGCGGGCTGCGCTGTGTGTACGAGGCCGGACATCACCTGTATGGGGCACCC
>VIAB01003536.1:3014-15439 GCA_009801035.1 Oophaga pumilio
AGCGGCAGGATCCTCCTGATTGCGATGCCTGATGGCAGCCCTGATTCAGATCGCACTCGGCTATGCAAGTCAATAAATGTGTGGGAATCCTTGGGCTGCACTCGGATTATATCTGAGAACAGTTTGATTTTCACTGAGTGACAAAATGGAGAAGATGCAGAATTTTTTTTCTCCATCTTCTCCTCTTCCAAGAGAAACTGATCACACTATGTTCACACGCTGATCAAAGTTTCAGCAGAGTGCCATTATGTAATCGGCCTGATTAACTTGGAGAGAATCTACGGCCATCTGCACCTGCCCTAAAGTTGAGAATAAAACCTTTACATTGTAAATAAAGAACTCAGATATGTATAAATTATTACTATCACAATCATATCTAATACATTTTCCTAATAATTCATTTGGGGATTTTATTTGGTCGTGGCTAGTTCATAATGTTGTTGCCATTCTTTAGATAGGCAGCACGGTGGCTCAGTAGATAGCACTGCAGCGCTGGAGTCCTGGGTTCAAATCCCACCAAGGACAACATTTGTAAGGAGTTTGTATGTTCTCCCCGTGTTTGCATGGGTTTCCTCCCACACTCCAAAAAAAATCATACTTGATAGGGAATCTAGATTGTGAACCCCATCGGAGACAGTAATAATAATGTGGCGCAAACTGTAAAGTGCTGTGGAATATGTTAGTGCTATATAAAGATCATTATTTCATGTAATAATAGGTAAACTCACTAAGACACTAGAATATATGTTGGGTTACAAAAAACTGCAGCTGCAAAGATTGAATCTCTTGATACTAAACTGATTGTTTTTTGTCCTAAGCTCAGCAGTCTCTATACCCTGTAGTCTTAGAAGGCTGTCATTTATCTCATTAGGAAAGGAGCTAGCCATGGCCAAAGCTTTGCATTCAGATGTGACCCGCATTCAGAGCATTGCTTGTATGTACTCCAGGAGCCAAACCAATGCAAAAGCAGTAATAAAAATATTACAGCATATCGCAGTGCATCACAGCTCTGCAGAGCGGAAAGTAATGATTTCACAGACGCTACAGATAATTTGCAAGTTGCAAACATGTTCATTTCTAATCTCAAGAAAACAGGAACAATAAATAGTTTAATAGCAGTATCATATTTTTTTTCTCTCTAATCTATATCATGAATCACACAGAGATCCAAGAAATAGACTAGCAACATGATTATTGAAAATAGATGAGATATGAATAGTAAATTCATATGAATGATCAAATGGATTAGACCGGTTCCAAATTGTCAACTAAAATCTGATTTATTTAGTATCTTGCAAAATCAATAGGACAATACATTTTCTAAACATTAACTGAAAGGAAAAAGACATACATATGTGCATCTATAAAGTAAAGTGGAGGATTTGCATGCATGCTTATATATAGGCAGCCTGTGATATATGAGCAGTGTGGTGATGTCTGAGTGTGATGGTGCTGCTGGCAGTGAGGGGGTTGACAGTCTGCAGTGCAGCAGAGTTAGTACACGGTAGCTCTGCTGCTCCCTATATGGCTGTGGATTAGCTGTATGCTAATATTGCTAGGAGAAGAGCTGCACAGCAGTGGAGGCAAGCATAGTCTTAGCAGAGCTGACTCCTCAAGAGCCATGGCTGAAGGGGGCGAAGTGGAGGATGAGATTCAATTCCTCCGCACTGTAAGTACGATTTCTAGTGCAGCCATTGTATCCAGTATTCATTGTAGTATATGTAGCTCTCACACTTGGCACATTCTATGCACTTCTTGGGAGATAGCAATCCAAATCTGGACTGACCAGAAGAACCACAAGCAGCAGCAGCTCCAAAGGGTCATCTCTCCTTTTTGTTACATTGCTTGTTTTTCAGTAGTTGTTATTTTGTATGTTTATTACAAAGCTCTGTGGAATATGTATACAGGAATTATTCTTCATCATCATCATTATTATTATTTCATAGCTGTCATGACAAGGCAGTAACCCCCAAACTTTGGTCCATGGCATGTGTCCATTCTGTGGGCTACTATTACCCTGTGTGTCAGGGAATGTGGGATCTGCTCTTTTACTATTATTTTGCATATGTAGCAGGTGCTGCTCTACCGGTCTCTCACATAGTTTGGAAGCAGATGAGGGAACCCTGTCTAATAATATCTAATATCCAACACCGCACAAGGCACATGACCTTTCCTCAAGACTCTGAGGAATCTTTTTTTTTTTTTTTTCTTACTTGGGAAGAAATGTGAATTAGAGGTTACAGCGGAGGAGATGTATTTGTAATTATCACTCGGAACAATTAGAGCAGTCCAATATTTGGAAAAAATCAGACATCATTGGCCATTTCTGCAGGGATGAGATGTGTTGTCTGCGGCTCTGCAGCGAGCTGCTTCCCTTTCCCTACAAAACACACACATCATGTCACTGGACGGCATTGTTAGAACACTATTAACCCCAAAGAGCCCGGGAGCTGACAATCCCGCATTGGGAGGTGTACAAATAGCTCTTCGAGATATACACCAAGACTTGGTAATGTCCATTTGCAATCTATTGTTTGTAAGCTAGCATTTCTGACAGGGGAGAGGCTGACTGTAGTGTTTTTTCATTGGCATTGCAGATAGAAGTCTGGTAATTTAGCTCACAGATCGTTTACTGACAACCTCCCGATACATTTTCCTGCACATTTTATACATTGAGATCACTAGCTCATCTTACTTTGATAAACTGGTGTTTGAGGTACACTGGCCCTTTAAATCACACTTTTATGAGCCAAATAACCCTTTTTAATGATGTGTGTCTATTATAAAGCGAATTGCAGGCTATATTATAGATGTGCACATGGGTCTAGTTATCCCAGATTTTGCTACTTAGAATTGATCATTAGCAGTTTGTATTTTTCTTAATATCACAATTCTGTTCTTCTCTGATCTATGAGCTTTCTGCTTTAATTGTGATACAGGAACATGTCTAACATCTCATAAATCCTTTATTTGCCTGAACCGTTTTTAATGTAATTTATCAGGTATTATCAATAACGCTTCAAACAAATCTGTAATGCTTGAGTAAAAGAAAGGGGGAGTAGTGCTGACTGAGGTCTGTCCATGTAGCTGCTGATACTGGAGTCACACAAGACAGACTACTACTACTCATCCTAATCAGTCAAGGATTGATTTAAAGCTGCATTCACACAGGGGCCAGTGTTGCCAACCGTCCAGAAATTCCATGACAGTCCATTAAAATAGGGCACTTTTTTGCCCTCTCAGTTAAAAAAAATTTACGTGTCTATTTTTTTTGCAGCTGGGGAAACTTATACAGATTATTTTGACTGTAATTATCATTTTATAATTTACAATGAGTGCAGCTAATACCTTCATATCAGAATTATTGACTGCAAACATGCATCACTTATAATCACAATAATATGAAAATGGTTTTCCAATTTGTTATTCAAAAAAATAATGAGTGTCCGTGATTTTTTGATTAGCTGCCCAGAAAAAATAAAACGTCAAGTTTGGCAACCCTGAGAGGGGCAATTTGCAGCAATCTTAGGCCGGTTTCACATGTCCTGATATTTCCGTTACCGGAAAAACCAGTACCGGAGATATCTGTCTGAGTCTTGTGAATGGGATTTTTGCAGCACGCATGTGCAGCCGTGTGCCGCATCAGTACCACACGGATGGCCGGGGAAGTAGTGCTACAGTAAGCGCTGTTCCCCGGCGGCAGGTGCTGAAAGCGGCTTTCATCCATTCTCCCATGCTCGCCGGCAGAGCAGGTGAAAATAATGACAGCCGACTTCAGCACCAGCCGCTGGGGAACAGTAGCTTACAGTAGCGCTACTTCCACGGCAGCCGTCCGTGCACACGGAGGACAGTGTGCACTGTTCTCCGTGTGCGCGTTTTGCGGCCCGTGTGTCCTGGTAAAAACGGACATGTCAGCGTATTTTGCACACGGACACACGGTCCATGAAAACACGCTGACGTGCATAGACCCATTCATTTGAATGGGTCTAAGTGTCTCCGGTACGTGAGAAAACTGTCACTACATGTACCGGAGACACGGACGTGTGAAAGGGGCCTTAGTGAAAGCAAATATGTAAATTCCCAGTGACACATGCATTACTTTACTGTTTTCAAAGCGTCCATCAAGCATTTTTTGTGCCACTTTTCCTTCATTAACTTCAATAGAAAATCTAAGGGGAAAAAGGCCTACATCTAATTTTGGCTTTACATTCGCCATGTGCCCTTGAAAATTCCCGAGGAATGCATACAAATATCCATATGGCCCTATTAACATGGCCTATGCCAAAAAAATGACTTTTGGAGTAGGCTGGGCCCATGTGCATTGACATTTATTTTTTTTTGCAGAACAGTAGGCTACACTATTCCATAGAAAGCAATATAGTGGAAGAAAATAAACCATGAAATATACGTATATATTTAATATTTAAATAGAAGCCTATTCGAAACGAAGATATTTTACAGTGCTCTGTCATTGATACACATTAGGAGATCTTCCGGACACATCTCACTGGAAGGCTCTCGGCCTGATGTGAACAGAGCCTAAAGCCTTACATGCTGAGATGTACCGTTTTCAGCTTGTTGTCAAAATTACACGTACTGTTCTGGTGTAGTAATGATACCACTGTGTTGTGTTGTCAAGACTGTGCCTTTCTTGCAGTCACACAAAGGATTTCTATGTTCCAGGTTATGTTTTGAAATGATAGCTAATGTCCTAGGATAAATACAATTTGTTTCCTATACCCTGTTATATGTGTTCATTAATATGGAGGTAAGAGATGTATTTGGCGGGGGCGAACATATCATTGGTGCAACCTGTGCATCCTCACATGGGCCCAAGAGGGCAGGGGGCCCAGATCCAATTCCAAAGCAGGTGGAATTGTGCATCATGATGAGATTTTCGACTGCAAAGGGCCAATATACTTTTTTTTGCATATGGGCCCTTTTCTATCTCTGTTCGTCAGTGGTGATTTGGCTGTTGGCTGTGGTAAATATACCATCAGATGATTACACCATATGGATCTCAAGGTGATGGGAGACCGGTCACCGAATTGCTTTTACTACTTTCTTGAGTACTAAAACTAACTTAAATTCCAGTATACAATGTTTAAGGCATTGTGCTCGCCATGCTGCTTGTATGGCGTACACATGGAATCCTTGTGTGCCACTGTATAACACCTAATTACAGAAATATCCTATCCCAGAAAAGAAATTCTTCTAGATCAGAATACCTCTATCACAGGGCAACCAACTTTATATGTATTTAGAGAATTTATGTAGCCTCGTAGACTTTAATAGAGATCATGGTATGGCAGTCCCATAAACAGTCGATCACTGCACAACCTGCAATTTTTAAAGCGCCACTCCAGCAATTTTTTTTCCATATTTCAGCGCTGGAGGGGTGCCACTAATCTATGTTCCCTTCGTCTAGTATTACACTTGCCAGCCGCTGTCTTCAGCTGTTCCCTGCGCCGCTCCAGTCTCAATCCACCGACTTGTAACTGCAACTTCTGATTAACCGGAGTTCAGAGGTGACAGTCACAAGCTCTCAGTGTAAGTCTATAAGATCTTCATTTTGGCCTTATTCTGTCTATCATAGACTTACATTGAGTTGTGACTTCCGGCTCTTCCAGCAACCACTGGAGCGATCCCTCAGCTCACAACCTGCAGACTGGAGCGGCACCGATAACAGATAAAGATGGTGGCTGGTAAGTATGTTACTAGTGGCAGGGAACTTAGATTAGTGACAACGCTAGTGGGGTAAAATTGAAAAAAAAAAAAACCCTGGAGTGGTGCTGTAACAAAAATTGAAATATGGCTGTGTGTATGGGCCATTAGTAGGGATAGCAACTTAACGCCCACACATCTGAGTTTTGCTTTGCGGTCTAATGATTTTTAATATGGCTCCTGTTGTTGGCAATTCTGGCTCTTTTTTTCTGAGAGTAAAAAAGGCACAGTTAAAAATCAAAACTGATTGGTTAATTAAAAATAAATGGTTCCAATATACCTATTAAGCTGGCCATTGATGCACATTAAATTAAAGTCAACCAAAAATTACCTTTAACCTGATCTGTTAACAATCTTAACAGCACCTGGTGATATAACAACTTGGAGCCCTAGCCTTTTGGTTTATCCAATTTAACATTATGTATTTCAGATGCTGTATCCAAACCACTCACAATCGCAGATCTCTTTTCATGTGGTTCACTTGGCCTTTACCAGGAATGAACCCACCGATGAGAACTGTACATACTACTGCTTTGAGTCATGTTTTTCCTCTCCATTTACGTTAGCTGGTGAAACGAAGTGGCATACACATTGTTAATGGAAAAGGCTGGGCTTCAAGCTGTGTCACTACTATTTGAAACCTGCTGAGTCTGCACTTTAATGATCATTAAGTCTTCACCATCCACAATAGTGTATTTGACTATGCTGCTTTCAGGTGACAAAGTACTTTTGCTTTGGATAGAAGCTGTAGCAGTCATAATCATTACAGGTCATCATCTTTACTCTGTCAGATAAAATCATGCCACAGAAGCAGTAGGGTGCTAAATTTTTACCAAAATGCATGTGCTTATCCTTAAATTATTGTAATGAGCAATGCAGGTAAATGTAGGTTTTTGAATAGGTCTTATGTACACATTAGTATAATGAATCAGTATTTTACAGATCAGAAATATGGCCTGCATGCCTCTTAGGGGTCCAGACTATATCCCTGTGTATTTCTAGATGGGAGTATGCAAGAAAAAAATATTGTGGTGTATTCCACTCACTGGATGAAGGCCAGATGCGATAGCATTAGGAGGGCGGTAATGTCACGATTGGGGCAGGCTTTGCAGCGTTGAGAATCTCTCCCCATGTGCTCACCCACCTATCCACTCTCTCTTTCCCCATTTGCTGACTTCTCCCATCTGTGCTCTCTTCTTTGACCTGTCTACCACATGTGCTATCCCCCTTGTCTGCTGTCTCTCTCCTTCCTGTGCTGTGTTCTCCCCTCATGTGCTGTCCCATTTGAGCTGTCTCCCCCCTGTGCTCTGTCTGTCTCACCCCTGTGCGCTTTCTCTCTCCCCCATCTGCTGTCTTCTCCTCTCATGTGATCTCTTCTTTGACCTGTGTACCCCATGTGCTATACCACAGCTCCTGGGCAGGGGAGGAAGCAAAAGACAATACTGACATTACAGCAGGAGATCGCAGAGGATACATTTTGTGAGGTAAAATATTTTTTTTAAAACAGTGAAATATTTTACCTCACAAAATGTATCCTCTGTGATCCCCTGCTGTAATGTCAGTATTGTCTTTTGCTTCCTCACCTGCCCAGGACTTGCGGTACGCTCTGTACACAGTCAGACACAGTCAATTTTTAAAACGAACTTTCGTTTGTGGGAAAACCCCTTTAATGTGACCGGCTTCCTCTGCCTGTAGACATGTTGTGTATCTGCCGCCGGGATTAGTCGAATGATTCACTGCACCTACACGTAATTCGTTCAGGCGCAGTAAATCAGACCGCCGCCATCTTTGTTCAGACAGATAGTCACATTAAAACTGCGCATGCGCTCCTGTACAAAGATGGCGGCAGTCAGTGAATTATTCAGCTGATCCCGGCAGCAGCGTGTTCGCGACGGTGTTCCGCTGGTGGTACCGCGCAAGAGGCTGCGTGAGTGAGTGTGTGAGTGTGACTGTGTGTGTGAGTATATGAGTCTGAGTGTGTGAGTGTGAATGTGAATGTGTGTGGTGCGACGGTGTTCCGCTGGTGGTACCGCGCAATAGGTTGGTACCAGCAGCAGTTTCCATATTGAGACACCCATCACTTGGGTGTCCCAATATGGCGATTGGTAACTTCCTCCCCTTGGAATTCTGGGATACGGTGACATCTGGACAGAACAGGAAATTAAAACATTACAAGGCAATTATATAAATAGATGTATTTATACTGGGATTTTTGCGCATTCTTAACTTTGACTTAATTTTAAAAAAACTGTCATTTGATTCATGCTGCTCTAATCATATGAATTGGTGGTCTTGCTGCGTGATTGCAACCTGATTTGCTTTACTCTGAAACACTCTGGCATTTCAGAGCAAACATAGTTTGAACAGCCGACCAGAGACTATATGGAGAGACTTGCCTAGTCTGATGCAGTGCCAATCCGACTTCTTTCAGCACTGCTCTAGTTGATAGACAAGTTTGCCCCATGTGTCTATATAGGGAGAGACCCGACAGTCAACTGGGGCCGAAGTGGGACAAGCCAACCAGGGACCAAATTTGACTAGTCTGACCTCTCCCCACCCATAGTCTCCTGCAGGCTGTTAAAACTCTTTTCCCTGAAACGCCAGTGTTGCACAGTAAACATACTTTGCTGCAATCGTTCATCAAGTCTCTCATTCATTCTTCCTCCTTGGTTCATGCAGCATCAATATAATTACAGGTTCTCTTATAAGTCACATTCACATAATAGTTCTTGTATTAAAGAAATATTGTAGCTAGACTTGTAATCAAGAAACATCAAATGTCACTGAGACAAGAAACCCATTCCCAGCTGTAGAGTCCTGTGGATAGAGCCTTACACTGACACAAATAGTGAGCGGAACAGACAAAATACAAATTTGCCTGTTTGCATGGTTTTCCTCAAGAAATTCAATTGGCAGAGAAGTTATTCTCCGTGAATTTAATGCCCCATATTTTGCTCTGGGATCTCTTTCCAGAACCCAGAGCATAATAAACGTAATACGTAAAAAGTAAAAAAAAATACTTATATTCTCTGCTCCGACTGCTCCACTCCTTATAGTCACCAGTCTGATCCTCATCGCATCTTTTGATCCCTGCCTCCCATGCTGAAATCCCTGGGCCTCACCTAGTGAGCCTGACTCATGGCTCTGAGGAGATCCAGGAGGGTTCTGCGCAAACGCTCAAAAGATCGCACTGTCATAATGTCATGACAAGCACCGAGACCTTGTACGTGCTTGCGCAAAACCACCACATGCCTCATCCGAGCCTGAAGTTCTTGCTCACTGTTAGAGTCCGGGGGATTTTAGCACGAACGCCAGTAATAGGAAGATGAGCCAAGGACCAGAAGGATTACTGTGAAGTCTGGAGGGGCCGGAGAGGTGAGTGTTAAGGTGAGTATAAGGATTTCATTACTTTTTTAACCTTTTGATAGACCTTTTATGTTTCAACAAAATGTCAGTCAGCTGATGCCACTAGGAAGAGAATAAAAGTATTACTAAAAATCCACATGTTGGCGAATGCTGATTTTTGTAAAAAGACCAATTTATACTGTGGATCGTTTCTTTGGTTTTGCTGTATTTCCTTGTATTCTGTACTTCCCCTTTTTGAGCTAGAATTTCATCTATATAGCTATCAACGGCCAGGGGTCTGAACAGTTGGACTTTGTATCCTGCTCTGCCCTTATCCATATTAAGGTTAGCATACACAAGGTGAGGTTTTAATACTAGCGATAGGACTGTCCCCATTGGGTACATGGTTCATGCCATGCAGGAGACAAAAGTACCCAGTCCAGAGACAACTCTCTTGTAGGACCCTGTTGGATTTATCAAAAGTTATAACTTAAACTTTACAAGCTAATATCTCTGCAATTGAGAGGAGAAATTAAAAGAAAAAATATTTTTTTATTAAACTTTGCAGCCACTAGTTCATGATGTAGTCAGTTTAACATGTGAAAACTGCAGAAAAATCCTTCTTAAGGAAGGTTTTGTAGATCTTTTATCTGTCTTTTTCTGGACACTTCTTAACTGATTGATCACCACAGACCACATCAAAGTTGAAGGTGCTGGGTCACAAAAAGCCTGTTAAAACCAAATAATTTTGTAGCCTCAAATACATGCATTTAATTAAAAAATACTGTCCTCAAAAGTTGGTAAGTTGGTAACACCTTTAAAGCAGTGCAAAACTTTTACTGACAATTCCTCCAAATCCTGCATGCAAATTATTTTCTATTAATTTTATCTGCATATATAAGACAAGAAAATCTAAAATTGAAGGCAAAAAAGGTACAGCATAGGCCTATAGATTTCATGGGCATGTACAACAGAGGTGGAGACAGTGCAACTCTGTGCATGTAGCCTAATACGGGGAGAAACTAAAAGTTGTTCTTGATATAAAAAGCAGAGACAGAGCCACTCTTTCACACACCAAGATTATCTTCTAAATTCTTCCGCTTCCATTTACATTCGAGGTCATTAAGGTGTTTTCTGAGACTCACAAGTACAGAAGTACAAGACATTAACTTTATCACAGCTTAAGAGACTGTGGGCAGATCCATCATGACAGGACATTGATAGTGTATTCATGTGGCGCATCTTACAGATAAGAGACTTCCTGCAAGTGAATGGAATGATGCTATTACTCTGTAAGGAAATTTTGTGAGAAGTGACATGACGCAAGGTAGTTAAGCATGGCCCACTACTAATTATGGCATAGAAAGGAGCTGTGAATGGTGTTGCTAATTATAGATACAAAGTGGCTATATACAATATTGTATGCATTGCAGTATATACACTACTATGTAAATGTTTTAGGCAGTAAAAGTGCTTTAAAAAAAATAGAAGTGTTAATAGTTAATTTTTAATAATTCTCATAATACTAAGTGAATAAACAAAAGAAAAATCTAAATCAAATCAATATTTTGTGTGACCCACCTTTGCCTTTAAAACAAAATCAATTCTTCTTAGTACACTTGCACAAACTGAGGGTTTTTTTTGGAGGATTATAGGCAGGTGTATGAGTAACCAATGATACCAAACAGGTGATAATAATCATCATTTGTAGGCTGGAGTCATGTTAGCGCATCACATCCGATGCGAGAGCTCCACTCGGATCCTGCTCTGCTGCGAGCGGGAGACGAATGTCAGTGATCTGTGCTACCATCCTCTCGCATAAGAGAATCGAAACACAGCTGCGGAGGAGACGGAAATTAATTTCTCCATCTCCTCTGTTTGATGTGAGATGTTTGACACGCACCCATAGACTTATATGGGTGTGTGCAATCCTAATCTTGCATGCAATTTGCAGCATGCTGCGTTTTTTTCCTTGCGATCGCAATTAATTCGAAATAGGAAAAAAATACTCCACTGAGAACATAAACCTAGGATTAAATTGGTACGAATGCAATCCCATTAAAAATCGGATTGCATTTGTCTGATTTAATATCAAATGGCAGCGAGCCCATAGACTAAAGCACAGTAATTAACTGAAACGGAAACAGTTTTGCAGGAGGCTTACAACTGAGTGAGGAATAACATAAGTCTGCTACAAAGTTGAGGTTTTGGAAGACAGCTTCATGTCACAGGTAATATGGTATGGTAAGATTGAACACTAGAAATGAGTGGATGTTTTGAAATTCGAATTTTCCAGTTTTGCCCAATTTCCTCACCAAATTTGCAGCTAATAAATTTGATGTGTATCTCAATACTGCAAAGCCTCTAATTGTCTGGAAAATGTGTACATGCAGTCCTTGGGTTATGAACTAGATAAGTCCTGTAGGTTTATACATTAGCCAAATTTGTATATAATTGGAACAAAGCCAGCAAAGAAAAAACCTAATACCTCATTGCTGATCTCTACAACCACCCTACTGCCCAACATCTGGTCCCCTTTTTTCTGCCATAGCACACTGCATCTCCAACCTCTCACGATAAGCCAGAACTTCCTATCATATCCAAGCCACTACGTGTTGGAAGGTCACAATGTTATGATGTCAAGATGTGAGCCGCAGTCTTATGATGCCCAATGACCTCCATGACCTGAACATAATCGGTGGCCTGAGAGGTTTTTTTGTTTTTTTTCCCTTTTTTTCTTACCAATACTGACTTTATTACTCTCTTCTATGGCTGCCTCTGTGACCACCATCCGGCCATCTTTTTTCCACTGTCACACTGCATTTCTGGCTTCTGCAGTATAGGCCACTATTTATGGTGATCCACTTCCAGAGCTCTTTTCTTTTCGCTTTGAAATAGACATCTGGGTTTACATTTCTGGAATGTGAATATTTTTCTTTTAACTTAAGGGTATGTTCACACTAGGCGTTTTTTCAGGTTTTTTTAATTCAAATTTTCACCTGCGTTTTACAGTACCATATATGTCTATGAGATTTCAGAAATCTCATGATGACACCTTTTTTATGTCATCAGTATTTTGCTCTTTGTATGGTTTTTGCACAATAGAGCATGTCACTTTAATGTTTTTTTTCAGCGTTTTTCACCCATCGACATGAATGGGTGGTGAAAAAACACTGACAAGGTATATTTTTGAGTAAAATGTAAATTGCTCTTTCATTCTATAAACTACGGACAACATGTCTCCGAATTTCCAAGCAATACATTTTGTATTTATTTTCAGAAAATGAGAAATGCTCAAAATAATTTAAAAAAAATTCAGTGCTTGCAGACCTCAAATAATGCTAAGAAATAAAAAA